>SEYY01012261.1:5000-14990 GCA_009176605.1 Armadillidium nasatum | reverse complement strand
ATACAGAGATAAGAGATGATCGGAGGAACCCAGAGGAGGAAAGAGTTTAACAGTATAAGGAGAAGGATTAGAAGTTAGGAAAAGGTCTAGAAACGTTGGGTTCATCTCCAAGACGATCAGGGATACGAGTAGGGAGCTGCACCAACTGCTCAAGGTCGTTTTGGATAGCGAAAAGGAAGGCACGTTCACCAGCTGTATCATGAGAACTAGAAGAAAGCCATTGGCGGTGGTGAACATTGAAATCACCTAATATGATGATTTCAGAGAAAGGAGAAGAAGAGAGAATGTGCTCTATTTTGGAGTTTAAATAGTCGAAGAATTTAGCATAGTCAGTAGAATTAGGAGATAAATAAACTGAACAAATGAATTTAGTCGTAGAGTGGCAAGAGAGCCTAAGCCACAAGGTGGAAAATTCGGAAGACTCCAAATTAGAGACACGAGAACAAACGACATCGTTGCGCACATATGCACAACAACCGCCTTTGGCTGAAAATTGAGGATAGAGACAGTAGGAGGAAACAGAATAGGGTTTGCTATCAGAACGCTCAAACATCTGAGTTTCGGTCAAGAATAAGAGGTGAGGTCTAGAAGAAGAGAGGTGATGTTCAACAAAGTGGAAATTAGAGTGCAGACCGCGAATGTTGCAGAAATTAATGAAAAAAATAGACCGTGCATCAGGACAAGCCGGCGGCCGAGTCCTGGTGGCACCAACCCCATCACCGGAAGCCACCAACTCCCAAGTGGTGATGGGGGAAGGGGTGGATGAGGGGCTATTTTTGGAAGCCGCCCCCCTTGGCTTCTCCGAGGCTACCGAAGTTGACGCCATTATTTTATTTTAATTATTTTTAAGATGTGTTAGAAATGTTTTATGTATGTAAAGGAGAGCCACTCCGTGTAGATAGAAGGTGAGCGCGAAAGGGAGCGAAACCATTGGGCACCGGGATGAGATAGGAGTACCTTTAACATCCCGTATACCCAACAGGGGGTAATCTCATCGCTTCGGGAGCGCTACTTCCCTCCCCCGTATATTTACGCAAGTAATATATCAACTTACCAAAATAAATATTAATAAGACTAAACCAGGTTAGGATACATACAGGTTATAGTCCATAAATTTTGCCTGAATAAAATTTCATTTTTAGATTTAAACTTATTTATGTTTAATTAAATCTAGATTATAATAAATACCACCACTTTTGTGTTGATCTAACCTGAATTAGGCTGGCAAATATATAGCTTGGTTATAAAATATCAAATTATTAATTAAGCTACTTAAACTTTAAATAAATGTAAATGAGGATGGTAATTAATAGTGCTGATTGATAATTGTAAATAATATATCAAGTTAGTCAATTAGGCTTACTGGTAGGCTATAACAAAAAGTCTAATACATAACCCTAAGACTAAGCAATCAAATTTGAGAAAAAAGACTAAAGTGATTTTAATTACAATATTTATAATAATGGGCTTGAAATTTGCCCCGCATCTCCACCACTTTACGAAAAAATATTATTATGCAATGAATATTTTACTACCCCAGTCAACTCAACTCTAGCATGGGCCTAAGTTAAGTTTATTAAGATTACTTATAGAGGAAATTGTCCACTATATTATGAAAGTAAAATAATCAAGAAGACCGGAATATCGTATAAAATAAGTAATAATAATTAATTAATTTACATTTAAATACAGTGAGATAATAATAAAGTTAGGACCTAGGGTTCACAAAGAATACAGAAAATTCCTCACCTTATTTATAGTTAAAAATTTCTGAAGCTTCTTAGGACCGGTCCTTTGTAAATAAATAAGCCACTGGTTTTGGGCTATTTTATTAATTAATGTTAATAGCTGCCCTGATATAAATTAAGTTTTCACTTATAAACTTAAGTTACACGTTGTAGTCCTCATTCAGCTATATGCCCAAAGCTAGCCATTTTTCTTTTTTTTTGTGATTTGACTTTTTCTTCTTCTTCTTTTGTAACCATTAGGTCTTAAAAACTCAATTTATCTCACTATGGTTTAAATTTATATATATATATATATATATATATATATATATATATATATATATATATATATATATATATATATATATATATATATATATATATATATATATATATATATATATATATATATATATATATATATATATATATATATATATATATATATATATATATATATATATATATATATATATATATATATATATATATATATATATATATATATATATATATATATATATATATATATATATATATATATATATATATATATATATATATATTTTAAAGTATATTAAATTTTTAAATTATAGGATAAAAAATTTAGGGGACCCCTTTCATAACTAATAATATATACTCCTAGTAGAATATATATAAAGGGGAAATTCTTTAAGTTTTTGTCAGCTAAACTATATGAATTTTGCTTACCCTTTTGTTGAAGTTTTAAGATCCAAAAATTATTTGCTGTTGAGGTTCTTCTTGGTTTAAGTTTGGCCTCTTGTTCTATTTTGTACAGCTATATTGTTGGAGGCATATATCTCAAGAAATCGAGAAAAATAAAATTAAAAATTAAAAAAGTAAAAAATTACTTTTCATTTTCCATTGGCCAATAGTGTTTTCCTCTTGTAATTTTTATATTAATTGCCAAAGTTGGCAGAGAATAAGACTTGGGGTTCTTATCTCCATAGATATAAAAAGGTGGTCTGCTTTTATGTGCTTTTAGCAGAAACATGTAAATTCTGCAGTTGTTGATTTTAAGGAATGGCTGGAGAAAGAGTCCAAAAACCAAGTAGCCAAAAAAGTTTTAGCTACAATTTTATTTTTTTAATGTTTTATTTTTTTTACTTTTTATTTTTAAATTAGAAGATTTATAAATCAACTTTTATTTTTAAAAAATATATTATAGAGTAATTACAATGGCCAATAAAAAACAAAAATATAAATTTATATAAATATATATTTTGGAATAAAAAAGAAAGAGAAAAAAAAAATTCTTTTACTTGTATGTTTCATTCGTTTGAGGAATTGCTTTTAATTCACCATCGATACGTTCAAATTCTTTAACGAATAAATGAGCATCCTATTTAGTAAGCCATGAATTATTATCTTAATAAATTTAGAATTTCTAATTTGTAAATTACAACTTCTATGAGCAGGTTCTTAATGTTCTCATGTTAAATGATTATAATCTCTTACTTTGAAATCGGATTCTCTATATTCTTTTTTACATACATAACAACGATTTGCATTTTCATGATTCATTTTTTCTTCTGATATTAAATTCATTGTTTGTTCATTTTCAATAATTTATAAATCTTTTTTGATTCTGAAATTAAATGTTCCACAAACGTTTTGGAAGAATTTTCTTTTTCATATATTTCAAACTTTGGATATTCCTCTATATCACATTTCAAATAACAACAGCAACTGTTTGATTGATGTTTTAATTAATGGTATAAGATTTATTAAGATTTGGTTGACTAGTGTGTATATTTTGTAAGGTGTTTTCAAAATCTGCGTATATAACAAATGGATGTCTAAATTGTTTATAGTACAGTTTAAATTGAACTGGACCTTCAGCTAATTCCATTCTTACCGGTTTATGAATACTACATTCTTGTAAATGATTATGTAATAATTCTTTTTTATAAAAACTGTGCAAACAGAATCGACATGTATAAGTTTTATGTGAATGCTTTTTATTTATGAATGGACTCAAATATTTCATCAGTATATAATGTGTATTCTCATTATTCGATATTAAAATTAAATCATCATATTTATTTTTCAAAGTTTTTGTAATTTTTAATGGATTTAATATTTCTTTCTCGTCTAATCCGTATACGTTAACCGAAACATCATTCTTATTTTCAAATTTATAAGTCTGATTTAATTTAACTGAGAATTCTATTCCTTTCAAAATATATTTTTCAGATGCTTCTTTTACTTTTCGCGATAACTGTTGTGGATTTCTTTCTTCTAAACAGTCAGATCTCGCTATACACCGTTTAAAACATCCATTATCCTTTTTATTTTGAATATTTATCAATCTAAAACTTGGATTTTAATATTTGACTGGAGTTTCAATATATGAAGAAGCTCTTAATGGTTTATATTTTGTTATTTTTATTTCAAATTCCAAAAGGTTTTTGATAATCCAATCTGATCCTTTTCTTGTAAATTTGCATATTTTTCCTTCGATTTTAATAATCATTTCAAATACAGTTTCATTTATTTGAGTTTTATTAGTGATACTTGTTTATTAGTCTTACTTTATTAGTGCTCCATTGTTAAACCAATTATTTATCATTTGCTTTCTTCTATCAGGTAAATTTTTAAAGAATTCAACATGAAGAGAAAGACTAAGTTTTAAATTTTTCCAATTTTGATATCGAATTTTATTCTTAATCGTACTTAACATATTAATAAATGTTTTTAGATCAATTATATTTATATTTGTATAACAATACGCTTTAAAATTGCTTTGAATCCCTTCTCGACAATTTTAATAATTACAACTCATAAAATTTATTTGATGTTTTTTACTTCTTTCATGGATTTTAAGATTTATAATTCTTTTGTTACTTTACAGAAAAATCTTATAATTGAGAAGAAAAAAATAGAAGGATTTGATACTCAAGTTATTTTTTTTTTTTTAGTGAAAAAAGATGTACAAAAAAAACTTTATAAAAAGTGGAAACTTTATATATTGTTAAAAAAAAATAAGGCAAAAATATATAGGGGTAAATATTGGGAGTATTCTTCTACTTCTACTGCTGATATTTCTTCCTTTTCTGTATATTCTACAATCTAAAAGGGTTGAACTAAGTCTGAAAAAGAATATTTTAGACTAGTTTTTTGACTTGACTCAAAATAAAACGATTAAAAATCCAATTTTAAATTATATTGTTAATTAAATTGTAGAAGAAAAAAATTTATATAATTGGGTTCCCCCTCTCTTTTAACTCATTATATATTTAAGAGAATATATAAAGGGTAAATTCTTTTAGTTTGTCAGCTAAAACCTAAATTAATTTTTTACATACCCTTTTGTTGAGAGTATTTGATCCAAAGTTTCTGCTGTTGGTTTTCTTCTGGTTTTTTGGGTTCGGACTTTGGTGCTATGTTATAATACTGTTCTGGCAACCCAGACCATAAAAAATAAAATATAAAAATTTATATAAATATATATTTTAGTATAAAAAAGAAAGAGAAAAGAAAAAAATAAATTCTTTTAATTTTCTCTATTTTTTTATAAAGTTACATAATGAAAATAATTTCTTTTCATCATTAAAATAATTTATTTTAAGAATTGATGAATTTGTATTTCTTATATGTATATTACGTTGTTCATCAATTTTAAAATTTTAAATATTAATATTACAAATCTCGCAAGTTGTTATTTTATTATATTTTTTTTATTAAAAATCAATTTTAAATTTTTACTTATTCTCGATTTTAAAAAAGGAATTAATTTTTCTTCTAAATCTTTAATTCTCCTTGAAAATCCTTCTTTATCTAAACTTATAGAAGTTAACTCATAGTTTGTTCTATCATAATTATATATCTCTTAAATATAATTATTTCGGGAAAATGTGACTTTCTTTTTAATTTTATTCATTGTAGATTTAATTTTCATTTCCATATTTATAATAGAAGAAAAGTAACAAAAAAAAAAAATATTTCTACAATACTTCTGAAAAAACGAATACATATTCAAGCTTGCTTCATCGAGTCCTTAAACTTTGCTCCCTTGTAAAATTTTTCTCTTTTGGAAAAGACTGGAATACACACCCTTTATCTGTTTTCCCAACTTCCTTATACTTGCATACCTTCAAACGGACACGGCGGCCATCATCGACATGGATAGCTCTTTCCCAACTCCGGTTGATAGGCCTCTGGCCTTTGCCCACCGGAGGAGATATATATATATATATATATATATATATATATATATATATATATATATATATATATATATATATATATATATATATATATATATATATATATATATATATATATATATATATATATATATATATATATATATATATATATATATATATATATATATATATATATATATATATATATATATATATATATATATATATATATATATATACTATATATATATATATATATATATATATATATATATATATATATATATATATATATATATATATATATATATATATATATATATATATATATATATATCTTTTCTGGTGGGAAAAGGCCGGAGACCTACCAATATCCACCAGAGACGGGAAATAGTCGGAAATCTGGTCACTAATGGTCGATGTGACCCAATACACCTCTTTTAAAAGTGTGCAAGTCAAAGGAAGTTGAGAAAATAGATAAAGGGATTGTGTTCCAGACTTTACCAGTAGAGTACATGTAAGATTGAGCATAGCGGTTAAGTCTGGAGTCGGAGAGTTGGACAGAGAAAGGATGAGACTGTATTTAAAGACATGTCACACGAGCTCTTCTCAATGGAGGAGACATGTTACGTGAGTTCAGTTCCGTTGTAATATCGATAGTTTTGAGAGAGTGCCGCAACAATTCGACCGGAAGAAATAAATTGGAGAGAGTTAGTAAGAGCAAAACAGTTTATATGAAGAAAAGCCCTAGACTCCACCTTTTCGAGAAAAGCTGTATGTGTAGAACCATTCCAGATGTGTTAGGCTTACTCCATACAGGGGCGAACAACGCCTCCAAAGAGAGCAAGCACCTGGAGTTGCGAAAAAAATCACTAAGGACCCTCAGAACACCCAACCTCTTAGAAGCTTATTAAAGAAGCAATGTGATCTTTCCAAGAAAGATCACAAGAAAAAGAAACACCGAGAATAGCTATTTGAGTGTTTTCGAAGAAGATGTAATATTTTTGTGGAAGATAGTGTCGAGCAGAAAGATATAGGAATTGAATTTTTCGGGCTTTGAAAAAGACCATGTTTTCTTTGCAACAATTGAAATACGAGAAAGAACAGAGGTAAGTTGCTCCAAAGCCGTCATCCTTACATCAATTAACTATTGTTGGGAGGGGCTTCTTTCAAATTGAAAAGAAATAATGAAAGGTGGAATCATCAGCATAGGAGTGGATAGGAGACGAAGTAATAGAGAGAAGGTCATTGGCGAAAATTAGAAAAAAAAGTTGGATAGATCCTTGGAGACACCACCACCTTTTTTATATAGGAAAAACGGTGGCCGTCTACAACAGCTGCTATAGAACGACCGAAAAGGAAATTAGAGAGAAGGTCACAGAGAGAAAGATAGATAACGAAAAGGGGAAGTTTGGAAATCAAAGCTTTGTGCCAGAATCTATCGAAGACTTTCGATATGTCTAGGGCCACAGTGTAAGACTCACCAAAACACCAAAGAACGGAGGACCAAGAGTCAGAAAGCAGAGAAAGAAGATCTCTAGTAGAAAGTTCTTTACGAAAGCCATACTTGCGATCAGATATAAGATTAAAAGTATTAAGGTGTTTACAAATCTTTCTGTTAAGGATAGATTCGAAAACTTTAGAATGAACAGAGGCTAAAAATTAGAACAATAATTAGAGGGTTGAGATGAGTCTCTCTTCTTCGGCACAGGCTGAAAGAGCGCACGTTTCCAGCAAGAAGGGAAGGTCGAAGTGGAGAGGCAAAGACGAAATAGTTTACCAAGGCAGGGTGCAATCTCGGAAGCACAAGTTTTGAGAACCACAGAAGGAATACCATCAGGACCATACGCCTTCTTAGTATTAAGCTCAGAGAGAGCAGAAATTACCTATTTAGAAGAAATTACAATATTAGGCATAAATGAGTTGGAGAGGGTTGAAGAAGTAGGAATAGCTTCGGAATTGTCTAAGGTAGAGTTAGAGGCAAAAGTTTGAGCGAAAAATTCAGCTTTAGTGGAAGGTAAAATGGCATTTGTGCCATCAGAAGAAACAAGAGTTGGAAAAGAGGAAGAAGCAGAGTTAGAGTTGACATTTTTTTGCAAAATGCACACTCCAAGAGACCCCTCCTAAGAAAGCAGTATTCATTCCATGGGAAATCACTGAAGTACAACCTCAAGTCAGAGCAGTTAGCAGCGCCGAAGTGCCAGAAATGTCTCCTCACCGAAGGCGAGGACCGTTCTTGTGGAATACTTGAAGAGACAGAACAAGATACGGAGATAAGATGATGATCGGATGAACTCAGAAAAGGAAAGAGTTTAACAATATAAAAAGAAAGGTAAAAGATTAAGAATGTTTTGTTCATCACCAAGACTGTCAGGGATACGGTTAGGGAGTTGCACCAACTGCTCAAGGTTGTTCTGGATAGAAAAATCGTAGACGAGTTCATCGGCTGAATCGTGAGAACTAGATGAAAGCCATTGACGGTGGTGAACATTGAAATCACCTAAAATGATGATTTCGGAGAAGGGAGAAGAAGAAAGAATGTTCTCTATTTTAGAGTTTAAATAGTCGAAGAATTTTTTATAATCAGTAGAATTAGGAGAGAAATAGACAGAACAAATAAATTTATTAGTAGAATTGTAAGAGAGCTTAAGCCATAAAGTAGAGAATTCAGTAGACTCCAAATTAGAGATACGAGAACAAGTAACATCGTTGCGCACATATGCGCAACATAAGCCTTTGGCTGAAAATTGAGAATAGAGACAGTAGAGACAGCTCATCACTACTCCATACGCCATGATGAGTTACAACAAGCATAAGCAAAGAAAAAAAGATTAAGAAAAGTATTTCAAAACCCCGTTCTTTGTGTCAAGTTGTAAAAATTTTTAGAAACTATAACTTAAGCCAAGATTAAGAAATTGTCGGACGCTTAAGATGGTTTGACTCAAAGACGAATTTAAATATTTTAAATCAACTTCCCTCTCTTGCAATATTTAATTCATTTCAATAAATTTATCTATAACAGTTGAAACCTTTTTCCTAATTTATTTTTAAATTATGTGAACTGTATTCATAAATAGTTGTTCATTTACTCACCATTCGCGTGAAACATCTATTGAGAGATTGCGTCATATTTGCATTTGCTATGGTTTATGTACAGTTTACTCTAGAATAATGCAATGCAACATTCCTTCTTCTATTATGCAGAGAAGTAGAAGAGTCTTTTTAATCTCTCTCACTCTCTATCTATCTATTTATTGCTAGCATATTAACATATCTTTCATTTGATTTTCCTTTTTTCATCTCAAATTTTGTTTTTAAACAATAGGTGTTTCTATATATCAAATATAGTTTATTATAAAATTAGTTTGTCTTTATGGAAGGTTATTGCATCATATCTGATGTAAGTGTGACTTTTGGGAATGCAAGGGCGGAAGGAATAATATTACATTAAACCGAATAAATAGTAGAGTGGTAGATTTCCTAATTCATATATCAGTTAGCACATACAAATATTTTATGATAATTTGATTATTTTTTCTGTTACTCTCATTGATCATGATTAAAAGGGAGACTTATTATATCTTCAAATAACTAGAGTTGTAATGTTATAATCGTTTATAGTATTTACAGATCGGCTGATGTGCTTTCCATAATTTATTTATTCACAGTGTTTAGATAGTCGTCATGTTTGTTTTTGAATAATTATCTTTTACAGTTTAGAATACATACGTGTGTAGGAATACTGAATAATTTTAGAATACAAGGTTAATTGTCATTTAATCCAAATCCTCTGATATCAGTTTTAAAAATTTACTTTAAAAAAATAGAGTTAAATTAAAATCGTTCACTAAAGTTTCCGCAAACACCTTGGTTTAAGTCTTAAATGTTTAAAATAATTCTGAGGCCATCATTTTGATTAACATGAGATTTTCCTGTATATTTGTATTTTATTTTTTGACAGTAAATAATTTATTATATTTTCTTTTTTAGGTGTTAGTCGTTACATATGTAACAGCAATTCTGGGGATGATCCTATCTTTGCTTCTGGCAGCAGGTCTTTATACTCATCCTCCACCATTAGCTCCGACGCC
>SEYY01012260.1:7500-11634 GCA_009176605.1 Armadillidium nasatum | reverse complement strand
AGTCTGGGGTCGGAGAGTTGGACGAAGAAAGGAGAGAGTTGTATTATATATATATATATATAATATATATATATATATTATATATATAATATATATATATATATATATATATATATATATATTATATTATATATATATATATATATGCTTCAATTGATATGTTGGTTGCGGGCGTGGTTGATTTCGGTGCGGTGGTGCGCTAAGATTAGAGTTTGGTGAGGTACGGTGCTGTGCGCTAAGATTAGAGTTTGGTGCGGTGCGGTGTGGAGCACCGCATTTTTCTTCCGGTGCGGTGCGGTGCACGACGACCTGGTTCGGTGTGGTGCGGTGCGGTGCGGAAAATTCCGGAGCTCGGCCAACCCTAGTTGAGAGCATAATCGAGGTGATTCTCTCTAGCATGGAGGCGTACATTCCATATTCTTCCTTCTACTAAACTTAACAATACTTGATTTAACTTTGCTATTCATCGCAAAGATGATGCGTTCAGGGACTACCGTCGTCTTCAAACTCCATAAACTCATGCAACTTATATTTCATCCCGATATCGTGAAAAATCTGTTTTTCGTAACAACAAAATCCATTTCTTTGTCGTAAATGCAATAATTTTTCTGGTTCTAGCTGTTGTAGACGGCCACCTTCATCCTTTAAATATTGTATTAGTAGTGTTCTTCAAGGATCTGTCCTATCTAAAACACTTTTTCTACTTTTTATTAATGACCTTCTCTCTGTCACTTCATCTCCTATCCACCTCTATGCCGATGATTCCACCCTTCATTACTATTTTCAGTTTGAAAAACACCTCTCACAACAGCAGTTAATAGAGGTAAGGAGGGTAGTTTTGGAGCAACTGACCTTTGATCTATTTCGTATTTCAAATTATGGCAGAGAAAACATGATCATTTTTAATGCCACCAAAAACTCAATTCCTTCATCTCTCTACTCTAACAATCTTCACAACTATGATATCTTCTTCGAAAATACACAACTCAAACCTTCATCTATCCTCAATATTCTCGGTGTTTCTTTTCTCTTGATCTTTCGTGGAAGAATCACATTACTTCTATTTCTAAACAAGCCTCTAAGATCATTTAACATTCTCAGCGATCTGGAGCAGTTGATTAGGGAACCCACACACATTCCAGATCGCCCTAACCAGTTCTTGAACATACTTATACTTCAGCACTACTTCTTCTAGATATAAATACACCATTTTCCCCCTATCGGTAACTCTGATCATAATCCTATAGATCTTATTTGTAATGCTTTCTCTCCAACTGCTCCACCATTTCCTAAATGTATTTTCTGGCACTTTAATCGGGCTAATTAAGGGACAATGCTCCGAATCTTTGTTAAATACCATTGGAAAGAATTCTGTTTTTTCCGGAGGATGCTTCTGTCTCTGCCGAAAAGGTAGGGGCCGTGATCGTCAAAGGGATGAGATGGTTCATTCCATCTTCAACTAAATCTTTTTCTCCTCAAAACTCATGGTTCGAATGAACTTTCTCTCGTGTCATTCATGAAAGAGACTGTGCTTATCGTATATGAAAAAATTCTAATTCTCTTATCACTCTTGCTAATTTTCGTTTAGCTCAGAATCGTTGTAGGGATGTTATTTGAAGGTCCAAGTGTGCTTTCACCAAAAGGAAGTGTGTTGACCTCCTTTCTTCTCCTAATGATAAAAATTTCTGGCCTCTAGACAAAAACATCTCATAACTTCTGTAAATCTGCCTTTTCTCTTCTTATTCGTCCTGACGGCTCTGTTGCTAATACTCCTTCCGAAAAGGCAAATTTCTTCGGCCTCCTTTTTTTCTCCAATTCAACCCTCGACGATTCCGGCTCTCCTCTTCCTCCTCCTCCTCTCAGGTACCCCATATCATTCCTCCTCGAATTCTGAGGGAGTTTGCGTCCGAGCTGGCACCCGCCCTTGTTCAACTCTACTAATACTAATACTTTTCCTCAATGCTGGAAACGCGCGTATGCTCAGCTGATCCAGAAGATTGGTAGCCGCTCTGATTCCATTATCTATCATCCTATAGCTCTCATTTGTGTTCTATCTAAAATCTTTGAAACTCTCCTTAAGTCTCATTTCTTGGATCATCTGGAGTCTCACTCCTTCTTTCAGATCGTCAGTACAGCTTTTCGACGTTCGAGGTCTACTGGTAACATCCTTTCCTCACTTACTAATTTATTGTCTTCTCACCTTGGGGATTATGGAGAGTCATGTGTGGTGGTGATTGACATTTCCATGGATTTTGACCGGGTGTGGCATGCTTCACTACTCTCCAAGCTCCCTTCCTTTGGATTTCCTCCTTCTATTTGCTTACTTATGTCTAATTTTCTTTCAGATAGTTCCATAGCGGCACTTGTTGATGGAGCGACCTCTTCCTCTTTATCTGTTAATTGTGGTGCTCCTCAGGGTTCTGTTCTATCTCCAACTTTATTCTTACTTTTTATCAACGATCTTCTCAGCTCCACTTCTAACTCTGTTCATTCCTATGCCGATGACTCAACTCTACATTCTTCCACTCATTTCAAATCTTCTCCCTCTTTTGCTTATCGTCTTCAAGTTTCTGACTCCATTCTTGCCGATCTGAACTGGATTTCCAGGTGGGGTCGTCTCAACCTTGTGAAATTCAACTCGTTAAAAACTCAACTTCACATCTCCCTCTCGAAAAAAAATCCCAACTTTCCTATCTCCTTCGACGGCTCTCCCGTCTTACCTGTAAACAATATCAGCATTCTTGGTCTAAACATAAACAATAAATTTTCTTTGAAACTTCATATCACAACGGATGCTAAGGCGGCTTTAAAGAAGCTGGGGATACTGTTTAGATTGGGGGAATTTTTTTCTTCTGAACAGTTGCTCCAATTATATAATTGTCTTATTCGCCCTCGTATGGAGTACTGTTCTCACATTTCGGGAGGGGGAGGACTCCGGTTTCACCTCTCTTTTGGATAGGATTGAGTCTAAGGCTAAGAGATTAATAAATTTTCTGCTCCTTTCAAATTCACTTGACCCTCTGTCCCTGCGATGTGACTTTGGTGCATATTCTTTTTTCTATAGGTACTACAATGGCAGGTGCTCGAGGGAATTGACCTTTCGCATTCCAACACCATTGCGTCTCCCTCATAGCACAAGAGGATCCATGCTTTCGCATGAATATTCTGTGAATATGGTAAAACCCAGGCTTGTTCTTTGTGGTATCCTTCTTTCCAGCCACTTCTGTTCTGGTAAACTCTCTGCCATCATCTGATTTTCCTTTTGTATTTAATTTTCCTCTCTTTGAGTCCTCCGGCTGCGCCCACCTAGAGATTTGCGTTAGTCGGGATTGGGTATGTTTCTCTTTTATTTTTCATTTCTGCACCCTTCTTGAAAAGTCCTTGACCCGTGGGCGGTGGCAATCTATATATATATATATATATATATATATATATATAATATATATATATATATATATATATATATATATTATAATATATATATATATATATATATATATATATGCAAGCTCGGAAGCACATGTTTTTGAGAACCACAGGAGGAATGCCATCAGAACCGTACGCCATCTTAGTGTTAAGCTCAGAGAGAGCAGAAATGACGTCTTTAGAAGAAATTACAACCTTAGTCATAAATGAATTGGGTATATATATATATATATATATATATATATATATATATATATATATATATATATATATATATATATATATATATATATAATATATATATATATATATATATATTCACAACCGCTCAAGGGGAAGAACGCTGTTCAAGGAGGGGGTGTTAGATCAATAAGACGGGTGAAACGTGAGCCACTCCAGATATGAGAGCAGTACTCCATACAAGGGCGGATAAAGTCCTTGTGTAATTGGAGTAACTACGAAGAAGTAAAGTTTCTCGTAGCCTAAACAGAATTCTCGGATTCTTTGAGGCTCCTATAGCAACCATTGTGATGAGGTTTCCAAGACATTTTTCTGTTTCTGTGAAGGCCAAGGATGTTTATATTGCCAACAGGAGAGACGGGAGAACCATCGAAAGAAATAGAAAAGTTTGGAGGTGCCTTTGAGAGAGAGGTTTCAATTATTTTAGTTTTTAAAGAGTTGTATTTCACAAGGTTGAGACGACCCGAC
>SEYY01012260.1:0-2500 GCA_009176605.1 Armadillidium nasatum | reverse complement strand
TCAAGGAGAGCTGTATGAGTGGAACCACCCCCACCCCAGATATGTGATGCATACTCCATACAGGGGCGAACAGCACCCTATAAATGGCAAGCAACTGGGGTGGAGTGAAGAAATTCTGAAGGCTCCTCAGAACACCTAACCTCTAAGAAGCTTGTTTAGAGAGAGAAGTAATGAGATCTTTCCAAGAAAGATCACGAGAAAAAGAAACACCAAGAATATTAAGAAGAAATAAAGGTTTGAGTTATTTACTTTCGAAGATTTCATAGTTGTGTGGAAGATTGTGTCGATTAGAGAGATAGAGAAATTGAGTTTTTGAGGCGCTGAAAACGACCATGTTTCTCTGCCCCAATTTGAAATACGAGATAAATCATAGGTCAATTGAGCCAAGGCTACCCTCATTGCATCTATTAACTGCTGTTGAGAAGGGCTCTTTTCAAATTGAAAGGAGTAATGCAGGATGGAGTCATCGGCATAGGCGTGGATAGGAGATGAAGTAACAGATAGAAGGTTATTAATGAAAAGCATAAAAGTGCTAGAGATAGCACAGATTCTTGAGGAACACCACTATTAATAGATTTAAAAGGATGAATGTTGGCCGTCTACAACAGTTGCTATAAAACGACTGGAGAGGAAATCATAGAGAATGTCACAGGAGGAAGGAGGGATACCAAAAGAGGGAAGTTTGGAATCAAAGCTTTGTGCCAGACTCAATCGAAAGGTTTTGATGTGCCCAGGGCGACGGCAAAAGATTCCCCAAAATGCCAAAAGGCGGAAAACCAAGAGTCAGAGAGAAGGGAAAGAAGATCACCAGTACAAAGTTCCTTATGACAATCATACTGGCGATCAGAGCTAAGATTAGATGAATTGAGATGTTTCCAAATCTTCCTGTTAAAGAAAGGTTCGGAAACTTTAGAAAGAACGTAGGCTAAAGAAATGGGACGATAGTTAGGGGGTTGAGAGTGGCCCCCCTTCTTCGACACAGGCTGAATAAGCTCACGTTTCCAACAAGAAGAGAAGGTTGAAGTAGAAAGACAAAGACGAAATGGTTTACCAAGTCAGAGTGCAAGCTCGTAAGCACAAGTTTTGAGAACCAAAGGAGGAATACCATCAAGACCGTACATCTTCTTAGTGTTAAGCTCAGAGAGAACAGAAATGACGTCTTTAGAAGAAATTCTGATTTTAAGCATAAATGAGATGGAAGGGGTTGAAGGAGTAGGAACTGCTTTGGAATCTCCTAAGGTCGAATTAGAGGCAAAGGTTTGAGCAAAGAGTTCAGCTTTAGAGGAAGGCAAAACGGCAGTTGTACCCTCTGAAGATACTAAAGGATGAAAAGAGGGAGAGGCAGAAAGGGTTTGAAGAAGAACTAGAATGATTATTGCATTTTCTATGGAGAAATAAGTTTTTAGTGTTTCGGAGAATAGATTTTGCACGATTCCGGAATGAAATATAAGTTGCATGAGTTTCTAGAGTTTGAAGACGACGGTAATCCCTGAAGGCAGCATCTCTGCGGGGGATACGAGAACAAGCAAAGTTAAACCATGGTTGTTAGGTTTAGTAGAAGGGAAAGAATATGGAATGCACGCCTCCATGCCAGAGAGAATCACCTCGGTTATGCGCTCTGCACACTCCGTGGAACCCCTCCCACTGAAACAGAAATCATTCCATGGGAAATCAGAAAAGTACAACCGCAAGTCAGACCAGTTAACAGCACTGAAATGCCTGAAACGTCTCCTCATCGAGGGCGGGGGCCGTTCTTGCGGAAGACTTGAAGAGACAGAACAAGAACGGAGATAAGAAGATGATCGGATAAACACAGGGGAAAGAGTTTAGAATAAGGAGAAAGATAAGATGTTAAGAATAGATCAAGTATTTTTTTTTTTTTTTTTTTTACACATCACCACCGCTCACGGGCAAAGCCCTATTCAAGGAGGGGGTGCTAGAATAATAGAAGAGATAAAACAACCCACAAGTAACACCTATCGCAAATTTCGCAAGTGAGCACAGACGTGGAAGTTAAAGGAACGGAGATTAAATTTAGCAGGAAACATAGAAGATGGGAGAATTCTACAAAACAGAGGTGTCTGGAAAGAAGAAGGCACCACAGACAATGCATCCCTTGTGCTACGAGGACGCCGTAAAGGTGGAGGTATGCGAGTGGACAGTTCCCTCGAGCATTTGCAGCAGTAGTACCTATAGAAAAGAGAAAGGGTTGGGTTCATCATCAAGACGGTCTGGGATACGAGTAGGGAGATGCAAGGTTGTCTTGAATAGAAAGGTGGTAAGCGATTTCACCAGCTGGATAATGAGAACTAGATGAAAGTCATTGGCGGTGGTGATCATTGAAATCACTTAAATTGAGTATAGACATAGTAGGAGGTAAGAATAAGTTGCTGTCATCGCACTCTGATATATATATATATATATATATATAATATATTATATATATATATATATATATATATATATATTATAATATATATATAATATATAATATATATAT
>SEYY01012259.1:5000-15894 GCA_009176605.1 Armadillidium nasatum | reverse complement strand
TTCATTATCTATTAATTTTTCATTTGTACATGTAAAATCATACGTCAAGTTCAGAATTTTTTATGTTTCTGTTGGTGATAACAATGAACTACTTTTCACTTACTCAGAAACGTAGTTCATCCTTTCTAGTTGTTCATAATTTTCTAGCTACCTTTCCTGGAAGATAGTTTTCCTTTTTAAACAATCCTTTAGGATGTTTGAAACATTAAAACTTTTTAAAATATTTTTTCATCACCACAGATCTCTATTATTACACATAGGGAAGGAAGACACTTTAAGAAAAGTGATAAAATATTCTACAGATAGAAAGAGAGTTATTTTTAACAGGAGAGTGATGCAACATTCGAAGTTTTGAAAAAGACAATTAAATTATTACTGAATGTTATTTATAGGAACAGACTGGGACTGGAATTTTGCTGGGCCGGGGCCGGGGTTACCTACAATTTGTAAAGAGGTCAAAAGCACTGAAGTTAAGAAAATAAGATATAAATTTAATAGATGTTTATTTAATTAAAAAGAAAGAGTAAAATTGCTAACATTCACTTAAATTAATGATTATATGCATTTTCTCCGAAATTTTTTCAAAAAATTACAGATTTTGTGTAATAAAAGATAAAAAAAAGTACAAAAAGTTTATAATTTTTTTTCTGATTCACAGTAGCGATTCAACATTTTTACCTAGGTAAGACCCTAAGTTAAAGTTTGAAAAAATGTAAGATATAAAATTATCAATATAACCTGTATTTATATATATCATTATTATTTTATTGTTATGAATCAAACTCGTATCATTTAACTACATTATTTAGAAATCATTATTCTGTTTATACTTCCAGTCAATATGGCTAAAAGATCAGCTTCAGCAGTATGGAAGTACTTTGCAATGTTTCAGGATAGGCTTGAAATAGTCTAGAAATTAGAAGAGGATCTCCGGGTGCCCCAAGATGCTATATATATACACTAAAAATTTTAGGAGAATTCGACTGAAAATTTTAAAAAAATTGAAATTAGACTGTCCCCTTAAAACTTATTTTAACACCGGCAGGCAAACCCCGGTTTTCCCTGATTTTTAGCTGGGGCTGGGACAGGTGCCGGAATGAGAGCCCCGGTCGGTCTATAGTTACATACATTGATGAAGTGAAAAGTTGCTATTTCTACGTTTAAGAAAATATGTATTTGTGTGAAGCATGCATTCTTCAGGATTGATCAACAAACTTATATAAAAAAAAGTTGCTATAATACCATGAGAATTCACAAAGAATTTTTAAACTTTTAGGTTTACATTAAATTATAAATGTAAAGTCCTTTTGAACTCCCTAATCAATTACTTCTTACACTGAGAAATGTTCTTAGAGCTTGCTTTTTCATATTTTCATTCTATATCAGTTTTTACAATAGTCTGAATCGTCATATAAATTTTTAAAGTTACATACCTAATAATGTTTGAAACACCATTCAGTACTATGTATTCTACTGTTCCACACAATTATATCACTGGAAAATATCGTGCAAAGGTCGTGACTGCTTCTACGTTCGATGGATTTATTTGAGCCTTATTCATAGCTTATACTATAATACTAGAAAACTTATACTAGAAAACATTAGCTTTTACTTTTGAGACATCATTTCTTGTAGTATGAGCCAATCAGATATTCTCTTGCAACTAACATTTCATTTATATGTTTCCTTTTGTCGTTGACATTCAGATCTGGAACACTACATATCGTAATAATAAACCATTATATATGCTATTGGAATATACTCCAGAACTCATACTTCAAATTGACTCTTGAGAATAATAAACGAAAAATTCATGAACAGATTTCATAATTTCCTTCTTTATTTAAAAAATTCATTTCTGTTACCATATCTATATTATTTCAAAAAGACTTTATTCAATTTAGAGGTAAAGCCTCACGAAAATTCTTCATCTTATTTAACTGCACTATTCATAGTGGTATTTATATTTTTTTATTAACTTCGGAATATAGTTATTCTCTTTCGTTAACTGTAATTAATTATCAATTTGAACCTTTGATAAAATTCCCTGGTTTGCGTGTTAGGGATAGAAAGATTTTTCTGTTCCTAAGGGCTCAAATAGCAATGAAATCCTTATTTTAAAAAAATTATTTATTAACTGATTGAGCTGAAATTTTCAGTGAATATAGCTTTTTCCCTGGTGAAAAAAACTCCATTTTTAGCATTTTTATGAGTCTATAAAGGTTTGAAAGTTATTTGGGGTCAAAATTGAAAAAAATGAAAAGAGGGGTCAAAAAAGTGGTCCACATGAGCTGAAAATATCCCTGAACAATCTTAGTCCCAATTTATTGCATTAGTGGGAGACAGATGTTTGATAAACAGTCTAAAAATAAAGGTATAATCACTGGAATTTTTTGAAATTTTTTTTAAAAAAATCCCTACCCTTTCGGAGAAAAATTTTTTTTAAAAAAAACACTCCCACTATTTTTTTATTTTTTGATATTGTTTAGAGAGAGATAGATCTACAAATTTTATTTAGTGCATTATTAAATGCTATTTGCTTGAAGAAAGATAGAGCCTCTCAAACTTTTGAAATTTTTGAAAAATTGCCAAAAATATACCTTTTTTGAGGGGCCATATTTCGGAACAAACAAATCGGATCGAATAAAGTATAAAGAGTAATTTGTAGCGCCAACACTTCTCTATATATACCCAAAATTTTTATATGTAATAGTTATAGTTTTTTTTAATATTTTTCTCCAAAAATGTGGAAGATTTTTTTGAAAGACTTTTTTTTTATAGTAGTTCATTCTTGGGCTAATAACATTTTTTGTATAGCTCTGGAAGCAGAAGTATATGAATATATTTTCTAGCCAATAGATTCAGAAGTACATACCCCAAATTTCAAACCAAAAAAATTTTTCCGCTGGCCTCTCCGCAGATTTAAATATACCTTAAATTTCCGAAATAATTTCTAAACTTTAAATCTCTCGTAAAGACGTTAGGAATAGACTTTTTTCATCGGGAAAAAAGCTATCTATTTTGACAATTTCAGGAGAATCTGATGAATATAATTTTTTTTTAAGATTGGACCCTCCCCTTCAATATCTTTCCATGTAGACCAATAGATTTTAATTTTTTATTCCTTGTGTCCTACCTCGACAACTCAATAAATATAATTCTCCCATAAAATGAGCATAATTTTATATTCAAAAGGCATAAAAATAAATTGGAAATTCACATAGAATGGAATTTTTTTTTTTTCCTCCCCAAGAACAAAAATTTTCACTTCCTCCGTATTAGTTCCCGCATTATGTTTTGAGTTGATTCAAAAGATTAAAGTGATGTACCATAATATTAAAATATTTTGCACAACTTTAATTTCTTCCTAGTATACCTGTTCTTCAGCTTTCTCTATCCTTTCACTGAACTAGTTTCCTACATGTAATGTAGCCAAATCGTTCCTCTCATTCACTGTTTAATTGTTCAGAGGTTAATGGTGTAAAGCTGGAGTTCATTCTCCATCTAAAATTTAAAGGTTTATAGAATACCACATTATAGCAATTGAGGTTCAACTGTATGAATAATAAAAATATTCTAAAATATAAAGAACTTTTTCTATCATATATGAAACTTTTACGGTAATGGAGAATAGATTCTAAAGTGGCTAAATACTTTTAAAGTATTGTATTAACTTCATTTCATCCTGTATTACTTGCAATTTATAAATATATGTGACCCTAAACTTGTTTTAAAAGTTTATGATTTACAGATCTTGAGGAAGTTTACCTTCAAGAGAAACAAACTTTTGGCAGAAATTTTAGATAAAAATGTTCATTTTCTTATCAGTTAGAAGGAGTTCCATAGGGCAATAAGGTTATAAGTGATATCAAGATTTGAAATTTAATTTTTGTTTAAACTGAAAAAATAAAATGAGTCTTTAGCTAATGATAAAAGGCAGTATGCTTGTTTGTTTTTAAATTCACGTTGCTGAATTTTCTATACTTAAGTTGTTTCTCTAACAATCTTTATTGCATCCATTGAAATTCTTTCTGAACTAGAACTTAGTTGGTAAACTTCATGTTCCATAATTTAAAAATGAAAGTATCTGGAGATATTCGTGAGAAGGTAGACATTAATTTGCATACCCATTATAAAAATTAAGAACATTTTAAAGTAATTTGAAGATTTTTTTATTCCTGTGAACTTACAAACATACATGTTGTATCAGAAGATGTTAGTTACGTAAATTTTATTGTTTTAATAATTAGCAATGAAGCTGGCAATAGATCGTGAAAAACATGGCATTATCAATCAAAGTTGAATGGTAAGGCAAATTACACAAGTCTGCAAAAAATATATATTTTTATAAATCTGCAAAGGTTTTTTTTTTACCTTATATATTTTGGTGTGCTGAATCTAAAAATGACCTCCATTTTTTACCCATCACATATAGCTTTCTTGTAACAGAAAAAAGGATTGCAATGAATCGACACTGATAAATCAAAAAAGCCTCATTTTATTATAAAATTAAACACATTTAAATTTGTTATTCATGAAACACAGTTGTTTATAAATGCTAAGTACTTTACTCTGTTGCCCTGTATAACCTTTCTTTCTTTCTTTCTCTTTCATACTTCTCCTGGCGATTTTTCGTTTTCCAATATTCGCAGTTTCCCTTTAAAGCATCCAACAGTAATCACTCAACATATTCACAACCCACCTTCGCAGATAGCGTCTCTTCATTTCCATAACATCCTGGTGGATCTTTTCTCCTGCTCCTCACTCTAGTCACATAAATTTTCAGGAAAGTAGTCTATGTGTGATTGTAAAACATGGATTTTTAAGCTCATGTTGCAGCATTGAACCTTGAAACAGTTAGCATGCGTTCTACAATGCTTTTGTAATACAGATCTTTGTTATTTCCCAAAAACTTATGCACTACGTCTTGAAACAATATTCTTACAGTTTCATTCATGAACTCAGGAAACAAGGAATCAGACAAGAATTTACGGGGGTCTGGTCCAATAAAAACTCCCTCTTTCAACTTGGCCTCGGAGAGTTTTGGGAGCTTGGAACATAGATGCATGAAACATTTTCCATCTTTTGATAGAGATTTAACAAATTATTTCATTAGTCCTAATTTGAAATGAAGAGGTGATAAGAGAAAGTTTTCACGATGAACCAGGCTTTTCTTGATGGCGTTTTTTTCACCAGTAGTTAGGGTGTATGCAAGTGGCCAGTTAATTTTTCCCAATGAAGGTCTCTAGCTCGACTATCCCACAAGCACATAGAGCAGGATTATTTTGTACAGCCTAACTGTTGGCCCAATAACATGATTCGAACTTTAAAATCTCCACACACCATCCAGCGATGAACTTCATACTTGATTTTTTAAAGAATTAGAACCAAACCCTTATAATTTTCATGCAGATGCACCGAGTGTCCAACTGGAAGTAATGCAAATTTATTTCCATTATGCAGCAAGACTGCTTTTAGGCTTATTTTGTACAAAATATAAATAAGCATCATATATATATATATTATATATATATATATATATATATATATATATATATATATATATATATATATATATATATATATATATATATATATATATATATATATATATATATATATATATATATATATATATATATATATATATATATATATATATATATATATATATATATATATATATATATATATATATATATATATATATATATATATATATATATATATATTATATTTTACGGGGGAGGGAAGTAGCGCTCCCGAAGCGATGAGATTACCCCCTGTTGGGTATACGGGATGTTAAAGGTACTCCTATCTCATCCCGGTGCCCAATGGTTCGCTCCCTTTCGCGCTCACCTTCTATCTACACGGAGTGGCTCTCCTTTACATACATAAAACATTTCTAACACATCTTAAAAATAATTAAAATAAAATAAAAATGGCGTCAACTTCGGTAGCCTCGGAGAAGCCACGGGGGGCGGCTTCCAAAAATAGCCCCTCATCCACCCCTTCTCCCATCACCACTTGGGAGTTGGTGGCCTCCGGTGATGGGGTTGGTGCCACCAGGACTCGGCCGCCGGCTTGTCCTGATGCACGGTCTATTTTTTCATTAATTTCTGCAACATTCGCGGTCTGCACTCTAATTTCCACTTTGTTGAACATCACCTCTCTTCTTCTAGACCTCACCTCTTATTCTTGACCGAAACTCAGATGTTTGAGCGTTCTGATAGCAAACCCTATTCTGTTTCCTCCTACTGTCTCTATCCTCAATTTTCAGCCAAAGGCGGTTGTTGTGCATATGTGCGCAACGATGTCGTTTGTTCTCGTGTCTCTAATTTGGAGTCTTCCGAATTTTCCACCTTATGGCTTAGGCTCTCTTGCCACTCTACGACTAAATTCATTTGTTCAGTTTATTTATCTCCTAATTCTACTGACTATGCTAAATTCTTCGACTATTTAAACTCCAAAATAGAGCACATTCTCTCTTCTTCTCCTTTCTCTGAAAATCATCATATTAGGTGATTTCAATGTTCACCACCGCCAATGGCTTTCTTTCTAGTTCTCATGATACAGCTGGTGAACGTGCCTTCCATTTCGCTATCCAAAACGACCTTGAGCAGTTGGTGCAGCTCCCTACTCGTATCCCTGATCGTCTTGGAGATGAACCCAACGTTCTAGACCTTTTCCTAACTTCTAATCCTTCTCCTTATACTGTTAAACTCTTTCCTCTCTCTGGGTTCCTCCGATCATCTTCTTATCTCTGTATCCTCTCCTATCTCTTCAAGTCTTCCGCAGGAAAGACCCCCTTCTACGGAAAGGAAACGCTTGTGGCACTTCGGTGCCGCAAGCTGGTCGGACTTGCGGTCGTACTTCTTTGATTTCCCGTGGAATGATTATTGCTTCCGTGGGAGGGGTCCCTCGGGGTGTGCAGAACGCATTACCGAGGTGATTCTCTCTGGCATGGAGGCATACATTCCATATTCTTTCCCTTCTACTAAACCTAATAAACTTTGGTTTAACTCTGCTTGTTCTCGTGCTATCCGCCGCAGGGATGCTGCCTTCAGGGATTACCGTCGTCTTCAAACTCCTGAAACTCACGCTATTTATATTTCATCCCGGAATCGTGCAAAATCTATCCTTCGTAACACTAAAAACTCCTTTCTCCGTAAAAAATGCAATAATCTTTCTGGTTCCTCTTCTTCACGTTCTTTCTGGCATTTTGCAAAAAATGTCAACTCTAACTTTGCTTCTTCCTCTTTCCCTAATTTAATATCTTCCGACGGCACAACTGCTGTTTTACCTTCTTCTAAAGCTGAACTCTTTGCTCAAACTTTTGCCTTTAATTCAACCTTAGACGATTCCGGAGCTATTCCTCCTCCTTCAACCCCCTCTAACTCAATTATGCCTAAAATTAGAATTTCTTCTAAAGATGTCATTTCTGCTCTCTCTGAGCTTAATACTAAGAAGGCGTACGGTCCTGATGGTATTCCTCCTGTGGTTCTCAAAACTTGTGCTTCCGAGCTTGCACCGTGCCTCGGTAAACTATTTCGTCTTTGTCTATCTACTTCAACCTTCCCTTCTTGCTGGAAACGTGCGCTCATTCAACCTGTGCCGAAGAAGAGGGACCCCTCTCAACCCTCCAACTACCGTCCTATTTCTTTGACCTCCGTTCTCTCTAAAGTTTTCGAATCTATCCTTAACAGGAAGATTTGGAAGCATCTAAATTCTTCTAATCTTATCTCTGATCGCCAGTATGGCTTTCGTAAGAAACGCTCTACAGGTGATCTTCTTTCCCTTCTCTCTGAATCTTGGTCCTCCGCTATTCGGCATTTCGGTGAATCTTTTGCTGTCGCGCTGGACATATCGAAAGCCTTCGATAGAGTCTGGCACAAAGCTTTGATTTCTAAACTTCCCTCTTTCGGTATCTATCCTTCTCTCTGTGATCTTCTCGCTAATTTCCTTTCCGGTCGTTCTATAGCAACTGTTGTAGACGGCCACCGTTCATCCTTTAAATCTATAATAGTGGTGTTCCTCAGGGTTCTGTACTATCACCAACACTTTTTTCTACTCTTCATTAATGACCTTCTCTCCATCACCTCATCTCCTATCCACTCCTATGCTGATGACTCCACCCTTCATTATTCCTTCCATTTTGAAAAACGTCCCACCCAACAGCAGTTGATAGACTCGAGAAGGGTAGCCTTGGAACAACTAACCTCTGATCTTTCTCGTATTTCAAATTGGGGCAGAGAAAACATGGTTGTTTTCAATGCCTCAAAAACTCAGTTCCTCCATCTCTCCACTCGACACAATCTTCCACACAACTATGATATCTTCTTCGAAAACACACAACTCAAGCCTTCATCTGTCCTTAATATTCTTGGTGTTTCTTTTTCTCGTGATCTTTCTTGGAAAGATCACATTACTTCTCTTTCTAAACAAGCTTCTAAGAGGTTGGGTGTTCTGAGGCGCCTTCAGAATTATTTCACGCCACCCCAGTTGCTTGCTCTGTATAGGGGTGTTGTTCGTCCCTGTATGGAGTATGCTTCGCACATCTGGGGTGGTTCCACACATACAGCTCTCTTAGAGAAGGTGGAGTCAAGGGCATTTCGTCTCATCAACTCTCCTACTCTTACTATCTCTCTTCAATCTCTTTCTGCCCGTCGAATTGTTGCGTCACTCTCTCTTTACTATCGCTATTACAACAGACACTGCTCTTCTGAACTCTCTCGTTGCATACCTCCTCCATTGAGAAGAGCTCGTACGACACGCCTTTCTACACATTCTCATCCTTTCTCTGTCCAACTCTCTGACCCCAGACTTAACCGCTATGCTCAGTCTTACATATACTCTACTGGTAAAGTCTGGAACACACTCCCTTCATCTGTTTTCCCAACTTCCTTTGACTTGCATACTTTCAAACGCCGTGTGTCTGGACACGTCGGCCACCATCGACCATGATTATAGACCTTTCCCAACTCCGGTGGAATTTGGTAGGCCTCCTGGCCTTTGCCCACCGGAGGAGACATAAAAAAAAAAAAAAAAAATATATATATATATATATATATATATATATATATATATATATATATATATATATATATATATATATATATATATATATATATATATATATATATATATATATATATATATATATATATATATATATATATATATATATATATATATATATATATATATATATATATATATATATATATATATATATATATATATATATATATATATATATATATATATATATATATGTACTATCTTGGACAGAAGTAATCGACTGTGCTTGGGTCGGTCATTTTTCAGAGTAACATGGGTCTAATTTTAAGATTAAATTTTCAGCCAATCGTCTTTCAACAAGATACTTTAGACTACGCCCACCAACAAAGTGTGTAACTCGATTAGTAGTTTAGGGAAGTATAATATTTGGAAACAACGTAGTTACACACACAAACACACACATATATATATATATATATATATATATATATATATATATATATATATATATATATATATATATATATATATATATATATATATATATATATATATATATATATATATATATATATATATATATATATATATATATATATATATATATATATATATATATATATATATATATATATATATATATATATATATATATATATATATATATATATATATATATATATATATATATATATATATATATATATATATATATATATATATATATATATATATATATATATATATATATATATATAATATATATATATATATATATATATATATATATATATATATATATATATATATATATATATATATATATATATATATATATATATATATATATATATATATTAAGCACAAAGGAACATTCAACGGCTCATGTTCCGTTTATATAAACAATTTTTGGAAAACCACTTTATTAAAAGATAAACTTTTTAAGTTAACAGATTTAAAAAATTGTAGCTCACGTTACGGCTTATTAACCTCAAGCCCTCCTCAGAACTGAGGGCTTGAGGTTAATAAGACGTAACGTGAGCTACAATTTTTTAATCTGTTAACTTAAAAAGTTTATCTTTTAGTAAAGTGGTTTTCCAATTATTGTTTATATATATATATATATATATATATATATATATATATATATATATATATATATATATATATATATATATATATATATATATATATATATTAACAAAGGTTTTCGCAGTATTATTTCTTAAATGAAAATTTGTTTAAAGAATTGATTATATCAATAAACTTCAATGATTCGATATATTATCGTTTCGACAAATTCTACAACGAAGTCTTGGGTAACTGTGTTTTTAGCATATATATATATATATATATATATATATATATATATATATATATATATATATATATATATATATATATATATATATATATATATATATATATATATATATATATATATATATATATATATATATATATATATATATATATATATATATATATATATATATATATATTAAAATCAAATGGGTATCGATATAAATATCGATACTTTATCGATATTTTTCTGGTATAAAATTGAATTGAAATTTTTTTTCCATTATAAGATTCATAGAAGGGAGTTTCAAGGTCGTTCGACATGCATTACTTGAAAAGTCTATTCTCGGGAACCTTTTGGAATTATGAAAAACTAATTACAGATTTTGAATTTGAAATGATGTTACTAAAGAAGTACTGATTTTTTTTTCAATTTTTTTAAAACATTTTTTACCCCAAAAAGTTGAAATCGTTGTTCCATTGTCCATTTATAAGAAATTTTTTGATTTTATTTATGTCAGTAACCATTTGTAATTATGAAAAACTATGAATTATGAATTATAAAAAATTA
>SEYY01012258.1:0-28909 GCA_009176605.1 Armadillidium nasatum | reverse complement strand
TGAACAACTATCGAAAAAAAATTTTTTGAAAAGAAAAATTCACCTTTACGGACAAAATTTTTTAAAAAAAACTACAACTATAACATTTCCTATTTTTAACTGGTGCATAGAGGATGAATAGGGCTACAAATTCCTCTCTATACTTTATTCGATGCGATTCGTTAGTTTTGAGATATAGCCTCTTAAAAAAGGTCCATTTTGACCAAGTTTCAAAAATTCTCAACGTTTGAGAGGCTATATCTAGCTTCAAACAAAAAGCATTTAATAATGCACTAAATAAAAATTGTAGCCTTGTCCCTCCTCTGAATAATAACCAAAAATAAAGACATTAGTACTAGCTTTTTTTAAATAATATTTTTATCCGGAAGAGTAGGATTTAAAAAAAAAAAAATTTCAAGTGCTTTTAACTTTTTCTAGATGTGATTTAAAAAATCTGTTCACACCAATGCAAGAAATTGGGGCTAAGATTATTCACTTAAATTTTCAGCTCATTTGGACCAGTGGTTTGACCAAGCTATTCATTTTTTCCAACTTTGGGTCCAAATACTTTCAAACTTTAAAGACTCAGAAAAACGCTCGAAATCAACTCAGAACTTCGAAAAAAATGCATATACCCTGAAAATTTCAGCTCAATTAGTCAAATAATATAAAAAAAAATTCAAATAAAATATAAGAAAATTAAGATTTCTTTCTTGTTTTTTTTTTTCAATATTTTCTTTTTCTTTTCTATTTCTTTTGACTGCTCCATTTCTGCTAGTGAATGTTCATCTTCTTGTTTTGATTTTAGATGCCCCCATAAAGATTTAGTTGAAAAATTTATACTTGTAGCACCCGGAGGTCTAATTTTCTAACTGCAGATGCTACATTTAGCTATTTCGAGCCTATCTTCAAACATTGCAAAATACTCCCATAGTGACTGAAAGTATAAACAAAATAATTTTGAAATGATACGAATTTGATACACAGCAATAACATAGCCATGGTATGTGTAAATACAGGTTATATTGATAATTTTATATTTTACATTTTTTCAAACTTTACGTTAGGGTTTTACCTAGATAAACCTTTTAAATCACCATTGTGAATCAGAAACAAAAATTTAAAAATTTCTACTTTTTTTAAACTGTAATTTTCTGAATTTATTTCGGAGAATATGCATATAATCCTTAATTTAAGTGAATGTTGGCTATTCTAGTACTTCCTTAAATTAAATAAAACTCAATTAAATTTACATCTAATTTTCTTAACCTAAAATTTCAGTTTTTTGACTTCTTTACTAATTTTAGGAAACCCCGGCCAGAGACCCGGCCCTGACAAAATTCCAGCCCGATCGGTATATATATATATATATATATATATATATATATATATATATATATATATATATATATTATATATATATATATATATATATATATATATATATATATATATATATATATATATATATATATATATATATATATATATATATATATATATAATATATATATATATATATATATTATAATACACCATATCCCGCAAGATGCAGGGTGGCGTCGGCTGCAGAAACTACATGTTCCTGCATATATAGTATATATATATATATATATATATATATATATATATATATATATAATATATATATATATATATATATATATATATATATTATATATATATATATATATATATATATATATATATATATATATATATATATATATATATATATATATATATATATATAATATATATTCGTTACGAAAATATTACTTTACTTAAAAATTTTCAAATCTTAGTTTTTTTCTCGAAAGGTTTTATGCCGATATAGAAATAGCAATACACTTTTCGTTGAACGTTACAAAACATCGCTACAAACTATGATGGAAATTATGCAGTTTACTTAATATATATATATAATATATATATATATATTATATATATTATATATATTATATATATATATATATATATATATATATATATATATATATATATATATAGCGACCTAGTTATCTCTGGCCTGACCAATATATGGTCCAGGAGGTCGCTACACTTTGTTGTAGCGCAGGGGGATCAGTCAGGAGGCTGGGTGTTTTCTAAGTCCCCTTGTGGAATGCCGACTGGTAGTCGTGTGGTAGCCACCACTTCTCTTCAAGCCCGCGGACCGTCCGTAGCCTTGGATGGAAGGCTACTTCAAAGGAGGAACCACAGTCGAGGGCAAATAGTCTGCCAAACTGGGTCTCCTTTCGTGAGCAGAGGCGTTGGAACTTCTTCTTCCGCTGCTGTGGGAACAGCTGCTTCTTGCCTCTGCTTTGGACGTCTTCTTCTGCTGCTGTGGGAACGGCTGCTTCTTGCCTCTGCTTTGGACGTCTTCTTCTGCTGCTGTGGGAACGGCTGCTTCTTGCCTCGGCTTTGGACGTCTTCTTCTGGACGGTGCGGCTTCTTCTTCGGCTTCTTGGGGAAAGTGAATGTAACAATATTTGCTAACGACCTTTTGAAATTATCTCTAAATGGAAAGGATCAATTAACAAATGTTTGGTTTTTTCACTTTATTTGGTTTCTCATTTTTAACAAAAATTGCTTACAAAGTCATTATTATAAAAGTTTCATAAATTCACATTGAAATAATATACAAAATTTTATTTATTTTAATTCTAAAGTATTATTTAATCATATATTTATATAATACATAATATTTTACATTAGAATCGAAGTTTTGAACACTAACAATTTTTTATTACAAATTTAATTTAATATTTTATAAAACAAATATATTTTACATTTAAAAATAATATTTTAAAATGGTTTTCCCTTCGAGGTTTTATTTTCGGAAAAAGTAGTTTACTCTGGAACAGAGCAAAAACTCGGACAGCGTATCATAAGAATTTGTTTACAAAAATAGTTTTACAATTGAGACGGACTTATACATAATTTATATACATTACATTTTATATGTTTTACTTTTTAAATTAATATTTTATAAATGGGCACTATATATATATATATATATATATATATATATATATATATATATATATATATATATATATATATATATATATATTATATATATATATATATATATATATATCGTCCCTGCTGGTCAGTATATTTTTGGAAAGGAATACTCTACTGGTGACATTTTTCACTTTTTCTGATACTTGGTCCTCTGCAATTCGGAATTTCGGTAGATCTTTAGATGTGGCGCTAGACTTATCAAAAGCTTTTGATAGAGTCTAGCACAAAACTCTAATTTCCAAACTTCCGTCTTTCGGTATCTATACTTCGCTCTGCAACCTTCTATCTGATTTCCTTTCCAGTCGTTCTATTTGCAGCCGTAGTAGACGACAATCGTTCTTTTTTTAAATCTATCAATAGTGATGTTCCTCAGGGTTATGTTCTATCCTCAACTCTTTTTCTATTTTACATTAATTATCTTCTTTCCATAACTTCTTCACCAATCCACTCATGCTGACGATTCCACCCTTCACTATTCCTTTCATCTTGAAAGGAGCCATACACAACCGCACTTTTGTCTTGGGTAGCTGACCTCTCATTTTTTTATAGTATTTCCAATTGGGCCAGGAGAAAACATGATTGGTTTCAATGCCTCAAAAACTCAATCTTTCACCTATCTACTCGGCAATATCTTCCACACAACTATAATATCTTCTTCAAAAACACTCAACTCCAACCTTCCCCTCCTCAATATTTTTGGTGTCTCCCTTTCTAGTGACCTTTCTTGGAAGGATCACATTCTCTCTCTTTCTAAATCAGCTTCTAAGAGGTTAGGTGTTATGGGGAGCATTCTTAACTTTTTTACACCTCTCCAGCTGGAATAGGCATCGCATATGTGGGGTGCTTCCACTCACGCAGCTCGTCTTGAAAAGGTGGAATTTAAACTTTTTTGTCTCATGAACTTTCCTCTTAATAGCTCTATCAAATCTCTTTCTGCCAGTAAAACCGTTGCATCAGTCTTTTTATAATATCGTTATTACAATGAACATTGCTCTTGTGATCTTACTAGTCGCTTACCTCCTTCTTTTCGAAGAGCTCCCACGACGCGTCTGTTAAAGTAATCTCATCCTTTTGCTGTCCGATTCTCTGACCCTAGAATTAATCTCTATGCTGAGTCATACATGTACAGTACTGGTAAAGTCTGGTATACTCTTCCTTCATCTATTTTCCATACTACCTATGACTTATACACCTTTAAGGGGAACCTTCAACTCAATTTCCCTAGGTTAGGAGTTGAAAAATTTCCCCCACTTTTTTTCAAATATTTTGTTAGAAAAATATCTTATGATTCCAAATACGTAACAGGCTTTCATAATTCCAAACGGTTCTTAAGAAAAAGACTTTAAAACGACCTTGAATCTGGCGGCATATGGTGCTCTCGTAAAAAAATTATTTTTTTATTTTTTAAAAACAATTTTGTGATATTTTTATCAAAAAATTTATCCTGATTTCAAATACGCAATTACTTTTTCATAATTCCAAATGGTTACTGAGATAAGACCAATCAAAATATTCCCAAAGGGGACAATAGGACAATAACTTCAACTTTTGGGGGTGAAAATTTTACCAAAAATTAAAAAAAAAAATCGGTAGTTCTTTAGTAACATCATATTCCAAATCTGCAATTAGTTTTTCATAATTCCAAACGGTTCCTGAAAAGAAGACTTTTCAAGTAATATATATCGAACGACATTGAAACTCTCTTCTATGAGTCGTATAAAGAAAAAAAAATTTTTTAATTCAATTTTCTACCAGAAAAATTATCAAAAAGTATCGATATTTATATCGATACCCATTCGATTTTATTATGCATCTTTATATATATATATATATATATATATATTATATATATATATATATATATATATATATATATATATATAAAAAATTATTATATATATATATATATTTTAAGAATTATAAAATCATAGACTAAAATCTAAAAAAAAAAAAAAGATAGCACTAAATGTAAAATTGAAGGTTACTATTCTTTTAAAGTTCAGTTCTCTTTTCGATTCCGCAAAGGAAAGTTCTCTTTTTGATTTCGTATCGCAAAATTTTGCTGTAATAAAGAAAGATTCTCTTAAATAAAGTTCTCTAATAGATTTGAAACTGAAAAGTTCTATTAAAGTTTTCTTATCATAAAGTTCTTAGACATTTTTAATCAAGATTTATTAATCATATTGTTTGATATAAAATCAATTTGACTATTTAATCTGTTCGATTGTACATTCTTTTACTAGATTATTCGTGATATTGCTGCAGTGAATAGTTTATGAATAAAACTTCTGGACGAGAGGGACTAGTTTACTTCTCTGGTTCCTGTCTGAGGAAACAAAATATTTCTCAAGAAGAAGCTTTTCTATTAAGATCCGTGTAAGTTCTTCTATAACATTGTGTTCATTCGTTTAGAAGTTGTTCATAATCATATTCCTTACTAAGATCTGTTTTTTTATATTGGATTTACAGAGATGCCCTTTTGAATACAAGTTAATCTTATGCAAATTTGGGAGAAACCAACCTTGACTCTTGGTTCGGCTTATATTAAATTCATCTCCTATTAATTCTGCAAAATATACCATCTTTGTTTTATTAACTTTTTCATTTCAAATCCTAAATTTAATAATAATATATATATATATATATATATATATATATATATATATATATATATATATATATATATATATATATATATATATATATATATATATATATATATATATATATATATATATATATATATATATATATATATATATATATATATATATATATATATATATATATATATAATATATATATATTATTAAATTTACTATTACTCAAGTTTAAATTTGTCACTCGTACATATTTTCACTTTTAGAATTTGTCATAGGATGAGATATATCGAATCATTGTAGTTTATTGATAAACTCAATTATTTACACATATTTTCACTTAAGAAATAATACGGCAAACATCTTTGTTAATTTATCCATATTATAATTTATATAATTATATATATTATATATATATATATATATATATATATATATATATAATATATATATATATATATATATATATATATATATATGTGTGTGTGTGTGTGTGTTTGTGTGTGTGTGTGTGTGTGTGTGTATGTGTAAGTACATCGTTTCCAAATATTATACTTACCCAAAATACTGTTATAGTTACACACTATGTCAGTAGGCGTAGCTAATGTATGTTGTTGAAAGACAATTGGCTGAAAATTTAATCTAAAAATTAGATCCATAATTCTTTGAAAAATGATCCACCCAAACAATGGTGCATTATTTATGTCCACGATAGTACGTTCTCTGAAAACACACACGCGCGCGCGCGCGCACGCGCACGCGCACGCACGCACGCACAAAAATGGACTTCAGGTCTTTCAGTCTTACTATTTTATCCTATTCAGATTCGTTATATTATTATAATTATTATTGTAGTAGTAGGGTAGTATCGTTAGTAGTAGCATAGGATTAACATCATGGTTACATGGTTAAGATATCTAATTAAGTCTACGTTCATATTAACAAACCATAAGAAGTAGTATAGTTAGCGTTTTCACGGTGAAAACAGGGCTTTGTAGGGATTTATACCTACCCTCGATCTTTCTTGACCCATTTTGGGAACAGAGACCCCAACCTGGAGGAGAACCACCACACCCTCTCACCACCTCGTCGCCTTCACCCTTTTAGGGGCTGAAGACGTAACCACAACACCCCATGTGACCCGCTCATCCAACCTCCCCTCGGTCTCTTCATATCTCTCACACCTACTTCTGATACATATACCTTTTTGACAGCTTCTCCTTATTCATCCTACAAATATGTCCAAACCATTTTTAGGATTCTCTCTTCAGCTCTTTCAAACATACTACTTTTCCAACTACACATATTCTAACACTCCTGACTCAACCTCTTCTACCTACACCACACATCACCCAACCTTTTTTTTCTTCCTTGCATTCAACCTCTATAACCTGCTCCCAAATATAACCACGGTATACAGAATCCCTCAAAAATTTTCACCTAAACACCTCTTGGCAACTTTCCTCTACTCCAAATATCCTACAAATCTCCCTACACCTTCTCCCCTTCTCTTATTCTATGATGTCCTACGTTATTACAATAACTATCATCACCGCTCCCAAAATTCACCCCCAGATATTCAAATGAATTAACCACTCCAGTCTCTTTTCCCACTTAATTTATTTTTTATCCCACCATCCACACCTCCCTTCCGTCCCTCCCTATTTTTCATCCATAACACTTTACTCTTAAGCCCAACTCGTTGCATCCTTTTACAAACTCTCTGTTGCTCCTTCATTCTCACCCCTTTACCCTTTCCATTATCCTCACCACTGTGTAAACAAATAAATTAAACATTCCCAGAGACATTACACAACCCTGCCTCAATCCATTATTCGTATCAAAAAACTCAGTCTCCGCTCTATTTACTCTTACAGACGCTCTACTTATTCCTATAAAATGCTGTAATACCCTCTAGTACTTCTCATCAATTTCATACTCTCACAAAACATCACACAGATTACTCCTGTCCACCCAATCGTAAGCTTTTTCCATATCCATAAAATAAATAAGCACGTCCTTTCCTTTATCTCAACTTTTCTCCTCAATCATTCTTAAAGTGAAAACCTGATCCATATAGGCTCTTCCTTCTCTAAAACCCCCTATTCATTAACCTATCAACCCATCAATCCCTATCCTTCCCAATATAATTCTACCATGCACTTTTACCACTACGCTAATAAAACTTATCCCATATAACTCCCACTTAAATTTATCACCCTTTCCTTTATACAAAGGAACCACACAAGCATCTTTCCAATCTTGAGGTACCATTCACATTACCCAGCAGAAATTAAACAATCTTGCCAACCATTCTACCACATTCCTCCCCTCTTCCTTCAACATCTCTCTACTTATCCCATTCAAACCAGCCGATTTACCCCTCCTCAGTTTACTACTTCTTCTACAGAAATTTCCCCTCTCTTCCCTCTGCATCACCTTAGCCTTCCTCCTCACCTCCCTCATATTCAGTAGCCTACTATAGTATCCCATCCATCTTGCCCTAACCTGACTTTCCACATGTCTTGTTTCACCGTCTATTCCCTTTATCCCCCCAATCCTTATCTTATTCACCTCCGTCCAAAACATCTTACTCCTTATTCTTAATCCGTCCATTGTCTTGTTACTCCATTTTCATCTGCTCTTTTGGCTATCCTCTTCTTTTCCTTATATGCCTCATATTTCTCTACCTTTTTATACCCAGATATTTTTTAAATGCCTCCCTTTTTCCCTTACTGCTTTATTCACTTTCTCGCACCACCTTTCACTTCCCTTTCTTTTGCATTTCCTTCCCACTCTCCTACCCCACACACATCCTTACACTTTCAACCAGTGACTTCCATAATTTCCTCCACTCATACTCCACTACCCGAACCACACTCCCTTCCACCTCTTCCCAACATAAATTTAACTCTTTTAAACTGTTCCCCCACTCCCTCTCTTCCAATCTCTCTACCACTCCCCTCCTCGCACCTCATTCTGACTCCTGCTCCCCCCCTAAACACATTCACATTTCCTTTTCCTAATACTTATATAGTCTAACAAACCTCTTACACCATTTACCCCACTAACCCATGTCAGCTTGTCCTTCAACTTTTTATCCTACCGTCAAATTCACAATTATTAATCTATTCGCAATGCATACTTCTACTAAATTCTCCCAATTTATATTTCTATCCCCCACCACAAACGGACCCACCACCCCTCTTTCCTTGTCCACACTAACCCTCCCATTTAAATCCTTTAATAAGCACACATTTACACCCGCCTCAAAACCACTTAAGCAGTCATTCAAGTTCTCCCAAAACACTCTTCTGTCTTCCTCCCAAGCTATATTCACCGGCGCATAAGCACATACAAACACTCATTCCGCTCTGTTAAACTTCAGATTCACCCATATTATTCTTGATGATATTCTTTCACACTTTCTCATACATTCCCACCATCTTTGGCTCAACACTATCACCCACCCCTTCCCTATCTCTCACCCTCTCTCTCCAACACCTTAATATACCTTTAAAATCACCAAAATTGGCCTCCACCTTCCCCTTACGCTTTGTTTCCGTCAACTCCAACATATTCAACTTCTTAACTTTGCACATCTCTCAAATTTCCACTTCCTTCGTATCATCATTTGTTCCCCTTACATTCAGACACTTAATTTTTCACACCACTTTAATTTTACTTCCATTCTCACAGCCCTGGTATTTACGGCTCCTCCCCCGCCAGCACTGGGGGACTGAACCTTTCCCTCGCTTCACCTTCCCTACCCTAAACCTCACTCCTCTACGATACTCCCCAAACAACCATGAATTATCTCTAATCATTCAACCTATTTTAAGTTATTATACATATCAAATTCACATAATAAAAAATAAAACATTTAACAAAATATTCCTATATTAAAAATACTACTTAAAAGATACAAGTAATTCTAAACTTATCCAAAAATTGAGCCTGGTAAAAGTTGCCGACTCCAGAGTTTCGCACACTTTAGTTAGTAAATATCTAAAATTATTTTAAACACTCACAATGATTAAACAGTAAAAAACACCAAGGATATTTAGTTTAAAACTTATAATGAATAACTATAGGCATTTTTTCTTCCAAACCAGCCCAATTAAAAACAAACTAACAATACACATCCTAAACGCATCCTCACGCCACCAGCACTCTTTCTCTCTCTCTCTCTCTCTCTCTCTCTCTATATATATATATATATATATATATATATATATATATATATATATATATATATATAATATATATATATATATATATATATAATATATATATATATATATAGCAAAAAAGGAGAAGATGAGATTGATGAAATTTCCATAACAGAGTTATCTAAAAAATTTAATAACTGCATTTTTGAATTTGTTTTTTCTTTCAAAGCGTTCTGTTACATTTATGAGAAAGATAAATTTTTATTTCTTAAAATTCTCAAACTTTAAATCTTGCTTTTCGCTCACGTATGATAATTCTCGAAGGCATGCAAAACATTTTTCATTTGCATTACGAGAAATGCGGAAACTAAACAAAATTCGTGCATTAACAAATTATTATTAGTATTTTTTTTTTTTTACCTCCATTCTCCTTTTCAAGGAGAGGACATAATGAAAAGATAAAGGAAAACCCACCCAATCCCGAATCAAACGCAAATCCCTCAGGTGGTCGCAGACAAGTGATTTAAAGAGAGGTAGGTTAAATACAGTAGGAAAAACAGAAGACGGGACTTCCACAGAACAGAGGTGGCTGAAAAGGAGGAGGTACCACAACATGCGAGCCTAGAATATCCCACGCTCATACAAAATTCTTGTGTTGTGAGGGCGACGCAATGGTGGTGGAATGCGATAGATCAACTCCCTCGAGCACCTGCCGTTGTAGTACCTATATAAAAGAAAGAGTGTGCCAATGTCACGTCTCAGAGAAAGAGAGTCAAGGTAGTTTGAAAGTAGGGGACAGCTTATTATTCTTTTAGTCTAAGACTAAAAGGGTGAAGCCGGAACCACCCCAAATGTGAGAAATTCATACAAAAGCTTGTCTTCATTATGTTCATAGATTTCAGGATCCCATGCACCTGATCATATGAAATTACGGGTAAAGACATGTGGCACCCGAAAGAAGAAGTAGGAGGAGAGATGCCGAATCATCCAGGGTAGAATAAGATGAAAAAAAGAGAGGAAAGGACTCAATAAAACATACACACACTTAATAACGAATAAGATAATATAATAAATAAGTACAGAAACATAAAATCAACTCATTAGCACTAAGTTCAAGCACAACTTCGCACCACCAGCTTATCTTTTTATATTCATCCATTTATGTTTTTTTTAAAACATTGGTCAGTTATAGTGATGCATTTGGCAAAGAACCTGGATAAGTTACCGTAAAATTTTCAGAAAAGAATATTTGTCGTGTTGGAGACTTTTTTAACGGGTGTTTTCAACCACATTAATTACAGTGTATTTTAAAGATGGTCCAATGAGTAAAGCTTAGGAGTTTTAGAAGTTTAGTTGCGAAGGAGTGGTAACCATAAGCGTCTTAATTGACCCTTTCTCTAATTATTACTTTCGAATTTATCCCTGTAGTTTCAAAAAAGCTGTCAATGAACTACTGGCCTGAAAATATAAGTGGTCTACTTCTTTCTTCATACTTTTATTATATTAAAGGTTTTTTTTTTTTTTAAATTTACACTCTGTTGAAAAATAACGCTTTTTTTTTGGTAAACACTCATTTCCTTTAATTAAACAGTTGAAACCTTTTTCTGTTTTCAATATTTTTGATGTTTCTTGAAACTTTTTGACCAGGTCTTATGGGATTCGTATTTTAGTGTTTGCTAAAATTTTGGACAAATTCTAAAAAAAAAAAAAAATATTTAACATTCTTAAAATTCGTTGTGTGTGTGTGTGTATGTGAAATGTCTTTAAAATTATTTGAGTTATTTGATACGAATCTGCAAGTCGTACAAACTCTTTGCAGTAAGCTGTTAGCTTCAATCTCATATGAATGAATTTTCTTAAATGGAGAGAGAGAGAGAGAGAGAGAGAGAGAGAGAGAGAGAGAGAGAGAGAGAGAGAGAGAGAGAGAGAGAGAGAGAGAGAGAGAGAGAGAGAGAGAGAGAGAGAGAGAGAGAGAGAGAGAGAGAGAGAGAGAGAGAGAGAGAGAGAGAGAGAGAGAGAGAGAGAGAGAGAGAGAGAGAGAGAGAGAGAGAGAGAGAGAGAGAGAGAGAGAGAGAGAGAGAGAGAGAGAGAGAGAGAGAGAGAGAGAGAGAGAGAGAGAGAATTCATGAAGAGATGTAAAAACTTCTCGCAAGTATAAAATAGCTTATGTATTTTAAGGACCAAGAAGATATAAAAGAAAATAAAAAAAAAGGGTTTGATAGCAGCATCTGCCAAAATGTGAACCCAATATGGCGTATTTCGGCATCGGGGGTCAATTCAAATAACGGAAAACTCATTTCACGGACTGAAAAAAGATAACAAATATACAGTAAAAAAAAAAACAACAAATAATTAAAAGAAAACTCTTCAAGCTAGGACGAGCAGCATTGTTAGCTTAAATAGAGTACTTCTATGCTATAACATTTTGTTTTTAAATATTAAAAAAGCTTAAGTTTGATAAAATTTTCAAAATTATTGAAAAAATACTCCTTATGGGAAATATATTATGGAAATCTGTTACACATTAGTCATAAATGAAATAAGCATATTTTTAATTCACATTCGAGTCCTTATTTTGTTCATATGATGGAAGGTACAAAAGGAAAAAGTGCCCTGAAGTTTAAGAATTAACGCCTTACCACTCGAGCAATTCCTATTACTGTATGACTGACCTTTCCAAACGTCAAAATGGCAAGATTGTATTTAATATCATGCATTTGCACCGTCCATCATAAATCGGAACAGCAGCATATTGTTTCAAACTCCCTGTATCCATTCCTACGGAGATCTACATTGCATTTTAAAACTCCAGAAAAGGAGCGAAGCTCATACTATCCCAACCAAAGTTCAATGTCAAGCTTTTGATGTCTAGGCTCAAGCAGAGAAACTTGATGTCAGTTTCTTTGTCTTCCAAGATGAAGTCTGCTTCAGTCACAATATGACGGTGTTGTTCATCTGATCGAGGCAGTCGGAAGAATCACATGTACCACGAACTAATGGCATCAATTTATAGACAATTTATTCAGAAACTTCAAAGCTATGCTTCTTCACATCTTTCTCTGATTTACTCAGTGCAACTCGAAAGAAATTCAAAAGTGCTCAGACCTGCTTAGACGCCTTGAAATTTGTATCCTTCAAGAACTCTCAAGTACTCTTTTTTAAGCTCAATATCAGTTTCTCTTCAGACCACGTATTAAGAATAGACTGAAGTAAAAGGAATTCAAGAAGATGCTCACTTGGATGGAAAAGGTATCTTGGAAAAGCTTTTGTCATGATGGTTTGGGGATTTCAAAAGCTATGTCAAAAACTCTGAAGATAGTCAAAACTCTGGTGAAGAACTAAGGCAAAATGGGCTACAAGATGATTCAAAGTTTATGCTTTTGATCCTAATCTTTTTTTTAAAAAAAGAAACTTCAAGAACACTGGACCGTGCTCGAGGGTGCAATGTGCACTCTACCTCCAGGATATGCAGAACTTTGCAGGACGTTACCAAGGAACGAGCAACGAGAAAATGATGTTAGGAGACAATATTTTGAGCCTGATTTCTGTCTAAGAATATGACCGAAATTTTCGAAAAACTTTTCATTTTTAAACCATTTGTGGTCAATTTAATATTACTTTAGTGGTAATAGATACTAATTTTATTTTATTTCATTTAGTGATTTTCCGGTAAATGATCAAATTCGCATGTTTCCAACTGGAAACAGGTAAATTAAAAAACAAAAATAAAGATAAAGTTGAGAAATAGCCATGTTTTATAATTTTTTAGGAATGACCAATTAATATTAATATTACTATCAATAAAAAACTTTAGGCATGGCAAATTATTATTAATGTTACTACTCATAAGCAAACTTTATCTTAAGGTGTCATTGCTTTTTCAATAGTGAGAGAATATCATAGGACATAAATGTTGCATTTTTCAGGGTGAACAATAGATTTTTTTTCTGTTTTTCAGCTATTTCTAAGGGCAGTACCCTGCGACGGGTACCTTATGACCAAGCACAGGGTTATGAGTGTTAGTTTTAAAAATAAAATGAAATATAAACCAGAGAGATGGTTATCAGCTACAAGCACCACAAGAGAACCCTGCTGCAGCATCATCAATCATTCTAAGGTACGTGAAGGAAGTACGAAGGTGAGAATAAAAAGTTTGCAGTACCAAAATGCTAAAAAAATTCTTATACAAAGCATAAGTCTTTCCTACAGAAGACTTAAGGAAATAGGACAAGAAGCAGATGAGAAAACAATCGAAGAAAATTACTGGAAGAAAAGATTTTAGTGTAAGGAGAAATATTTGAAGTTATAGAGAGGTCTCGTTGTTAGATCTACCTCTAAGATAATCATGTATATAAATAAGAATTAACAACAACTGTTCAAAGTTTTGTTATGAAATAAATCTAGGCATGAGAGGTCTCCGGCAACATCTTGAGAACTAGAAAAAAACAATAAGCTGGTAATTACCAAGAATTATGATCTCAGAGATAGAAGATAAGTGGGAATACTCATGTTTGGAATTTTGGAAGTGGAAAGGTTTATGCCAGTTTGTTGGAAAATTAAGAGAAAAAAACCTGAAGAGATTATTTTAGTTTTCAGAAAGATGAAATCAAAAGACTTTTTAATTAGTATCCCGAGAATAGGTGCTCAGAACTCAGGCACTTGAGTGCTCTGACAGCAAATCCCATTATGTTACCTCCGACTGTCTCTATGCTCAATTGTTAGCAAAATGGGATGTTGCGTATACTTGCGTAACGATGTTGTCAGTTCTCGTGCATCTAATTTGGAATCTGAATTATCTCTTAACGGTTGAAGCTCTCTTGAAATTTTACAACTAAATTCACTTATTCTGTCTTTTCTTTCCCCTAATTCTACTGATTATAAAAATTTCTTCGACTATCTAAACTCCAAAAAGGTACACATTCTTTCTTCTCCTTTCTGTGAATTCATCAATGTTCAACTCCGCCAATTTATTTCATCTAGTTCTCAAAATACAGCTAGTGAACTTGTCGATCATTCTTCTGTTCAGAACAGCCTTGAACAATTGATGCATTCATGAGTACCTTGGCGATGAACCAAATATTTTTTATCTTTAATCTCATATTCTTCTTCTTACATTGCTTATATTTGGGCTCATCCAATGACCTTTACTCTGCTTCTTGTTTTGTTACTGATTTTGACTTCTACCAAAGCTGAACTTTTCGATCAAACTTTTGCCTCTAATTCCACCTGAGACTTCCGTAGCTATTCCTTCAAACTCCTTTAACTCATTTATGCCTAATATTCTAATTTTTAATAAGGACGTCATTTCGGCTTAGAAGAGGTGTGGCTCAGAATGTACCAATTTTGCAGTTCCCAAAACTGATCTAGTATCCTGTCTTAGTAAAGTGTTTCGTCTCTGTCTTTCTAATTCGACCCACCCTTCTTGTTAAAAATGTGGTCTTATTCAGCCTGTGCGGAAGAAGAGGGAAGCCTAACAACCCTCTTATTATCGTCCTATTTCCTTAACCTCCTTTATTTCTAAAGTTTTCGAATCTGTCCTTAACAGGAAAGTTAGGAAACATCTCTATTTTCCTAATCTTATATCTGACTCTTGGTCCTCCGCTCTTAAGCATTTTGATGAATCATTTGCTGTGACGCTACATACAGCGTAAATTCTTTCCATAGTAGCTGCAGTAGGCGTCCACTGTTCTTCTTTTAAATCTGTAATAGTGATGGTTTTCAGGTATCTGTCCTATCCACATCTCTCTTTATACTTTACATTAACGACCTCTTTATCACTTCATCTTCTGTCTACCGATATGCTGCTGGCTCTACCATTTATTACTCCTTTCAGTTTAAAAGAAGACCATATCAGCAGCTGTTGTTGAAGTTTTGTTGTAGGGTAGTCTTGGAGCAACAAACCTTTGATATTTTTCGTATTTCAAATTGCTACAAAGAAAAACATGCTCTTTTTTAATGCCTCAAAAACTCAATTATTTCATCTTTACACTCGACACAACTTCGAAGTAATATCATTCACACCTTAGTCTGCTCTAAGAGCAGACTAAAGTTTGAGTGAAATGAGTAATATTCTCTGTGTTTCTTTATCTTGTGATCTTTCTTGGAAGGATCACTATTTTTTTTACAGAACGCCACCATTTACGGGTAGAGCCCTTTTCAAGGAGGGGGCACACACACAGAAGAAGAAACTCGTTTAAACACACACACCTAACGCACAGCCCTCAGGTGGGAACAGACGGAAGCCTTGAAGAGTGGAAGATTAAATACAGGAGGAAAAATAGATGATGGTAGAGAGTTTCACAGAATAGAGGTGGCTGGAAAGAAGGAGGTACCACAACGGGCTACCCTGGGATTTCCTACGTTCACACAAAATTGGTGCGAAAGCAGGGCACCCCTTGTGCAACGAGGACGACGCAACGGTGGAGGAATGCGAGATTGCAATTCCCTCGAGCACCTACCATTGTAGTACCTATAGAAAACAGATAGCGCGCCAATGTCACGTCACAGAGACAGAGGGTTAAGAGAGTATGTAAGTAGGGGACAGTTTATTAATCTTTTAGCTTTTGACTCAACCCTATCGAGAAGAAAGGGGGAGCCGGAGCCTCCCCAAATGTGAGAACAGTACTTCATACAAGGACGAATAAGACCCTTATATATTTGGAGTAACTGCTCAGAAGAAAAAAAAAATTCTCGCAATCTGAATAGAATTTCCAGCTTCTTAGAGGCCGTTTTAGCAACCATTGTGATATGTGGTTTCCAAGACAGTTTGTTGTTTATGTTTAGACCAAGAATGTTAATGTTATTTACAAGTGAGACGGGAGAGCCATCGAAGAGGATAGGAAAGTTAAGAGGTGTTTTGGAGAGGGAGATGTGAAGAAGTTGAGTTTTTAAAGAGTTGAATTTCACAACGTTGCCATGACCCCACCGGGAAATCCCATCCAGATCGGCAAGAATAGAATCGGAAAGTTGAAGACGAGAAGCAAAAGAGAGGGAGCAAATTTGAAATGAGTAAAAGAATGTAGAGTTGAGTCATCAGCATAAGAGTGAACAGAGTTAGAAGTGCAGTTTAGAAGATCGTTAATGAAAAGTTAGAATAAAGTTGGAGATAAAACAGAACCCTGAGGAACACCACAGTTGACTGAAAAGGAGGAAGACGTCGCCCCATCTACACGTGCCGAAATGGAACAATTTGAGAGAAAACTATACAAGAGTAAGCAAAGAGAATGGGGAAACCCAAAGGAAGGGAGCTTGGGGAGCAGCGACGCATGCCATACCCGGTCAGAAGCCTTAAATATGTCAAGCGCCACCACACAAAACTCCCCGAAGTCCCTAAGGGCAGAAGACCATTGATCAGTAAGACAAGAGAGTATGTCACCAGTTGACCTCGAGCGTCGAAAGCCATACTGGTGATCTGAGAGCAGAGAGTGAGACTCCAAATGATCCAGGAAATGAGAGTTTAGGAGAGTTTCGTAAATTTTAAATAGAACACAGGTAAAAGCTATAGGTCGATAGTTGGAAGGGTCAGAGCGACTACCTTTTTCGGGAACGGCTGAAATAATGCCCGCTTCCAGCATTGAGGAAAAGTATTAGTATTAAGGCATAGAGAGTAGAGCTGAACGAGGACAGGTGCTAACTCGGAAGCACACTCCCTCAGAACACGAGGGGGAATGCTATCCGGGCCACTGTCCTTCCTGACGTTCATAGATTTCAGGATCCCATGCACCCGATCATGAGTAATTACAGGTAGAGACATGGGACACCTGAGAGGAGAAGGAGTAGGAGGAGGATGCCAGAATCGAGCAGGGTGGAATTAGATGGAAAAAGGAGGCCAAAGAGATTAGCCTTTTCAGAAGGAGTATTAGCTACAGAACCATCAGAGCGAATAAGAGGAGGAAAGGCAGATTTACAGAAGTTGTTAGAGATATTTTTGACAAGAGGCCAGAAATGTTTATCAGTAGGAGAGCCATGGAGGTCAGCGCACTTCCTTTTAATGAAAGTGCGCTTAGTCCGTCGAAGAACATCCCTGCAACGATTCCGAGCTGAATGAAAATTAGCAAGAGTGATATGAGAAGGAGAGTTTTTTCATTCACGATAAGCATTGTCTCTCTCCCGAAGGGCAAGAGAATAGTTATCATCGTACCATGGATTTTGAGGAGAAAAAGAATTAGTTGAAGATGGAATGAATCTGCCCATCCCGTCAAGGATTAAGGCCCCTACCTTTTCAGCAGAGACAGAAGCGTCCCCCGAGACAAAGCAAGATTCACTCCAATGATAGTTAGCAAAGAAGTGCCGATTAAAGTGCCAGAAAGTACGTTTAGGGCATGGTGGAGCTGTTGGAGAGAAAGCATTATAACTAAGAGCTATAAGATTATGGTCAGAGTTACCAATAGGAAGGAAAATGGTGTATTTATATCTAGAAGGAGTAGTGGTGAAGCATAAATCAAGTGTATTCAAGAATTGGTTAGGACGGTCTGGAATGTGTGTGGGTTCCCTAATCAACTGCTCTAGATCGTTAAGAATGCTGAATGATTTGGCCTCCCTCCCACCTGTATCAGTATGAGAGGAACCCAACCACTCAGTGTGGTGTACGTTGAAATCCCCTAAATAGAGGACTTCAGCATTTGGAGGAGAAGAAATGACAGTCTCGTGAGTAGTAGTAAGATATTGAAAAAAAACTGGAAAATCTGTTCCATTAGGGGAGCAGTAGCAGAAACACAAGATAATTGTAGTAGTAGGAAGACAGATTTTCAGCCATAAAACATGAAAATTAGGAGATTCAAGATTTATCAGACGTGCACAGGAGTGTTAATGTTAATATTGGCATAGACTCCACCATTTAGATGGAAATTGTGAAAAAAGTTGTAGTTAGAGACCTTAAGATTGCTAGAGAAAGAATTCCTGTCCAGCTGGGTCTCAGACAGAAGCAAAAGGATAGGACGAGAGGTAGTGAGGTGGTGTTCAACAGACGCGAGATTAGATTAAAGTCCACGAACGTTAGCAAAGGTATTAGAAAGCCCCCTTCTACTCCCAACCCCACGACCACTCAAAATATTCATTCAAAAAAAAAATAAACTAAAATAAAAAAAAAAATACATGAATAAAGTTTTTAAGAGGATAGGTGTACTGAGATGATTTCGAAATTTCTTCACGTCATTCCAGTTTCTTGCCCCTGCCTGCATAAAGTACGCCTCACACATCTGGAATGGCTGCACTCATACAGCTCCTTGAAAATGTGGAGTCTTTGACTTCTCGATTTATAAATTATTTCCATCTCACTAACTCTCTGCAGTCTCCTTCTGCCCATCGAATTGTTGCGTTACTATCTCTATACTATCACTGCTCTTCTGAACTATCCAGTTACGTACCTCTATCACGAAAAAGGGTTCATTTGACACGCCTTTCTCCACAATCTCATTCTTTCCTTGTCACTCTCTCTGACTTCAGATATAACCACTAAGCTTATCCTTACATGCACTCTCCTAGTAAAGTCTGAAACCCACTCTCTTTGTCTATTTTCTCCAACTCCGTTTGACTTTCAAACCTTCAAACGCAATGTTTCGAGACATGTCTGCCATTAACAACAACGATTTCAATATTTCTAAAACTATTTTTAAAATTTTTGAATCTATCCTTAAAAGGAAGATTTGGAAACACCTTAATTCTTCTAAATTATCTCTGATCGCCAGTTTGGCTTTCGTAAAGAAAGCTCTGCTGTGATCTTCTTCCCTCCTTTCTAACTCTTGGTCCTCCGCTCTTCGGGGTTTCGGCGAATCTTTCGCTGTGGCGCTAGATATAACGAAAGCCTTCGATAGAGTCTGGCTCAAAGCTTTGATTTCCAAACCTCGCTCTTTCGGTATCTATTCCTTTCTCTCTGTGATCTTCTCTGATTTCCTTTCTAGTCGTTCTATAGCAGCCGCTGTAGACGGCCACCATTCTTCTTTTAAATCTATAAATAGTGGTATTTCACAAGGATCTGTCCTATCCCCAACTTTTTCTAATTTTCATCAATGACCTTCTCTCTGTTACTTTATCTTATATCCACCCCTATGCAGAGGACTCCTCCCTTCATTACTCCTTTCAATTTGAAAGTCGCCCCTTCCAACAGCAGTTAATTGATGCAAGAAGTATGGCCTTGGAGTAACTGATCTCTGATCTTTCTCGTATTTCAAAATTGGGGCAGAGAAAAATGGTCGTTTTCAATGCCTCAAAATCTCAGTTCCACAATGTTTCTACTCCACACAACCTTCCACACAACTATGACATCTTCGAAAACACTCGACTCAAACTTTCATCTGTCCTCAATATTCCCGGTATTTCTTTTTCTTGTGATCTTTCTTGGAAAGATCACATTACTTCTCTTTCTAAACAAGCTTTTAAGAGATTGGGTGTTCTGAAGCTCCTTCGGAGTTTTTTTTACGCCACCTTAGTTGCTTGCTCTTTATAGGGGTGTTTTTAGTCCCTGTATGGAGTACGCCTCACACATCTGAGGGGTTCCACACATACAGCTTTTCTTGAAAAGGTTGAGTCTTGGGCTTTTTGTCTTTTAGACTCTTTTGCTCTTATTAACCTCTCTAATCTCTTTCTTCCCGTCGAATTGTTGCGTTACTCTCATAATATTATCCCTATTTCAACGGATATTGCTCTTCTGAACTCTCACGTCGAATACCTTCTTCATTGAGAAGTGCTCGTGCGACACGACTTTCTACACAGTCTTATCTTTTTCCTGTCTAACTCTCCGACCCCAGACTTAACTGCTATGCTCAATCTGACATGTACTCTACTAGTAAAGTCTGGAACATACTCTCTTTATTTTTTTTCAAATTTCCTTTGACTTTCACACATTTAAAAGCCGTTTATCGGGTCACATCGGCCATTTGCGACTAGATTCCCAACTGTTCCCCAACTCTGGTGGATATTGGTAGGCCTCCTGCCTTTTCCCACCAGAGGAGATATAAAAAAAATTATGTAGATATAATAAAATATTTGGAATATAAATGAATGTATTCTAAGATTGTAAATATTAATTTATTTAATACTGAAAATTTTTATTTAAACATTATTAAATTTTATCTCAAAAGTAAAAAAAAAATATTTTAAATTAATTTTTACACTATATTCGCTTCTTCCTTTATTCACAAGTGCAGATAAAGATTTTACTTCGAATGTTCCTCGAATGCTGACATAGATGCAGAGATATCCTTTGTTACTTTTATTTAAAGATTTTACAGTAGTTATTTACCCATAAATCACAAGGATCGAAAATGTTTCATGAGAATTTGAAGAAACTTTTATTGTAATAAAAAAGTGAAGAAGAAATTTTGTGAAATAGAACAAAATCAATGGAGCAAATTCTTTGGAAAGAATGATGAGAGGGAGAATGGGTTACCGTAACGGATAAACAAAGTTAAAGAAAAATTGCTAAAAACTTTTATAGGAATTGTATCGAGAGGAGGGAATACCGAGATTACAAATACTCATAAATAAAGGAAAAGAAAATATGTGCTGTAAGAAAAGTTTTTGAACATTTGATAGTAAAAAGAGTAGACGGAAAAAAAGAGAAAAAATTAATAAATCTGAGTTAGGAAATAAAACAACTACTAACCACAGAGTTTTCAAATATAAAAAGTAAGAAGTGCAAAATGAAAAGAATGATAAAGAGTAAAAATATAAAATAAAATGAAATTGTGGAGAGTGACACTTAAAGCAATCCAACAAATTAACTTGGGAAAATAAATATTTATTTTTAGAACCTATTGAAAATATACTAAAAACGAATTTTTACAAAAAATTTTTATATGCTTTTATAAAGAAATAAAATAAATAAAAAATAATTTTAACTAAAAAATAAAATGAAATATGGACAATAAGAAGAGGAAAAATAAAAATAAATGAAAACTGATGTACAAAAATATTTGAAAATTGCGATTAAAATTTAATAAAAGTTAAAAAAAAAAAAATTTTATGAAAATGCAAAACGATGAAATAGGAATTATGCGACTTTTATGCATTGTTTTCTGTATTAGAAACTGAACGTAAATTCAGAGTTGGCAGATAAAAAATAATTTCATTGTTATAAAAATTTATCGAGGTAAATATGGATAATAAATCCCTAAAAGATATGAAATTATTATTATTATTATTATTATTATTATTATTATTATTATTATTATTATTATTATTATTATTATTATTATTATTATTATTATTATTATTGTTGTTGTTGTTGTTGTTGTTGTCATCGGAAAAGTGTTTTTCTCTTTCTCAATGTTCGTTCCTTGTATTTTATTTTCCAACCAAAGAAATCCCCAAATATATTCTTTCTATTTTGAAGGCGAGAAACCTTCAAATTGCAGCAAAGAAATTTGAAACAATCGTTAAGGAAAAAGGAACAAAATTTTTGCCGCAATTTCCAAAAAGTTTGAAAACTTTTTTATTTACCTGTCAATTTTTCACACTTTTACTGATTGTCTTCTTTCAGCTCTAATTACGTATCTTGTCGTTTTCAGGCTCAGTTTTTACGTGTTCATCAATTCCTTTTTCAGCTCCTCCTTATCATCATTTTCTTCAAACACCTTTTTCCTTTATACACTCTCACTCATTCACTCCACTCACTTTCCTTTTCTCCCTCTTCCTTTCCCTCAATTCTTCTATCTCTCTCTCTCTCTCTCTCTCTCTCTCTCTCTCTCTCTGTCCTGTCTCTCTGTCTGTCTGTCTTTCTCTCTCTCTTTCTTTCTCTCTCTCTCTCTCTCTCTCTATCTCTGGATCTCTCTGTCTCTCTCTTTCTTTCTCTCTCTCTTTTTTTTTTTTTTTTTTTTTTTTTTTTTTTTTTTTTTTTTTTTTTTCTGTCTCTCTCTCTCTGTCTCTGTCTGTCTCTCTGTCTGTCTCTCAGTCTGTCACTCTCTCTATCTCTGTCTCTCTCTCTGTCACTCTCTCTGTCTCTCTGTCTGTCTCTCTCTCTTCATGGTCTTTGCTCTTTACTCATTCTAGTGATGTTAATAAAAAGTTTGATCCCGAAAGTTTTCCTTTCTTTTCATTTTTTCAATCTCAGTTATTTTCATTTCTTTGCATCATTAGTGACTGTCTTTCTCATAAGCACCAAAGATGTTGCTCAAAATTTATATATATATATATATATATATATATATATATATATATATATATATATATATATATATATATATATATATATATATATATATATATATATATATATATATTAGTGATGGATCGGATGTCACATTTTCTAATTTGCGGATGCGGATGTCAAATTTTGGAGAAGTGCGGATGCTGATGATGCGGATGTTAATTTTGATGAGCATGCGAATACGTATGCCATCACTATATATATATATATATATATATATATATATATATATATATATATATATATATATATATATATATATATATATATATATATATATAATGAGGAATAATTCTTCGCATGGTTCTAGAGGCTGGGAACCTTTTAAACCATTTTTTTTTCTTCCCGTGTACGGTTGCAGTAATATGAAGTTTCTGCAGCCGACACCACCCTGCATCTTGCGGGATATGGTGTAGAGTAAAAAAATAAATAAATAAATAAATAAATAAATATATATATATATTATTTATTTTTTTATTTCACTACCACCTTTCCCACTTTCGCGGGGTGATGTCAGCCATAATTCCCTTACAAACATACCCATTTTTACCTTTCAACCCCTTTCACCACAGCCCTCTATCTCACTGTGTCCTCCGCAAGTCTTCTACCCTCTTTTAAACTCAAATTCTTTCCTCCCAAAATCTTTCTTACTCCATCCATCCATCTCCACTTTGGCCTTCTACTTCCCCTACCCCTTTCCACCCCATAAGTACCTTGCCCACCCTTCTCTCCTCATTCATTCTACACATATGTCCAAACCATTTTAGAACACCCTCCTCCACTCTATCAACTACACCCCTCTTCCATTTACACATATCACTTATTCTTTCATTTCTAATCCTATCAATCCTTCTCAATTTACATATCGCTCTCAAACCTTTCATCTCAAAGACATTCTAACTTTTCCTCGCCCGAACACTTATCATCCATGTTTCACACCCATACAATACAGAAGGTAAACACATACATTATTCTTATCTTTATTTCTTTCGAAAAACTTTTAAGAAAAAAAATAAAATATATATATATATATATATATATATATATATATATATATATATATATATATATATATATATATATATATATATATATATATATATATATATATATATATATATATCCGATACCAGTAAGGCTTTAGGGGCCTGTCACGGGGCAAGCACTCATCTCCATCTAGATCTATCGTAAATAATTCCATCTTCCACCATCTGTTCCATCGTAGACAGCTAATGTAGCCTCAGTGAATCCCCAACTGACTCCATCCACCTCTCCTTTGTCTCCCTCTCTGTCTTCTTCCTCTTGGCGTCCACTCTACCTCCCTCTAGCCGCTCTCCCCTCCGGCATTCTCCACACGTGTTCCAACCATCTCAGTCTTGCTGCATCTATCTTTTGAATTATTGCTCCAGCTTCTACTTTCTCAAATTCTTTCACTTCTTATCCTCTCCTTCCTGGTTCTTCCCACCATCAAACGCAGAACCCTCATCTCTGCTGTTTGAATTCTGCTTTCTTCTCTTGTTGTTGTTCTCCAAGTCTTCATTCCATATTACAAAATTGGGGACGAGTACTTTAAAAAATTACTTTATTTGCTCCTACATCCATTCCTTTGTCGGCAAAGATTGCGTACAGCGCTCTCACCACTCTTCCGTATTTCCCCATGCCGTTGGTGATTTTCAGCAAATTACTTCATTCCCATGCAAATACTTTCCCTTCCCCAAATACTCACATCTCTCTACCAACCTCACCTCCTCGCCATGCACTTTCAGCACAAGCTCCTCTCCCTCCTCCTCCCTTCAAATTATTAACAGTTCTGTCTTTCCTAAATTTATTCTCAATTCCTCCTCTTTAATTTTTCAGCAAAAACTTCTTTCATCCTTTCTTAACTTTTCTCTATCTTGGCACATATATATATATATATATATATATATATATATATATATATATATATATATATATATAATATATATATATATATATATATATATATATATATATATATATATATATATATATATATATATATAAATATATATATATATATATATATATATATATATATATATATATATATATATATATATATATATATATATATATATATATATATATATCCACTAATTTGTCTCCTCTGGTGGGTAAAGACCAGAAACCTACTAATTTCCACCCGAGCTGTGGCAATAACGGAACCTAATCGATAAACGCCGATATACACCAATATAAGGAGCTTGAAAGTGTGCAAGTCGAAAGAAGTTGGAAAAACAGAAAAAAAGAGTGTGTTCCAGAATTTACCAGTAGAGTACATTTAAGATTAGGCATAGCGGTTAAGTCTATAATCAGACAGTTGAACAGAGAAAGGATAAAACTGTGTAGAATGGCGTGTTACACAAGCGTGTTCTAAATGGAGGAGAAAAGCAACGGGAGAGTTCAGAAAAGCAGAGTCCATTGTACTAGCGATAGTATATAGTGAGTTATGCAGCAGTTCTACGGGCAGAAAGATACTGGAGAGAAGAAGTGAGAAAGGAAGAGTTGTTAAGACGAAAAGCCAGACTCCACCTTGTCAAGGAGAGCTGCGTGAGTGGAATTACCCCAGATGTGTGAGGCGAATTCCATACAGGTGAGAACACCGCTATAAACAGAAAGCAACTAGTTTGGCGTAAAAAAATCACCAAGGCCCAACAGAACACCCAACCTCTTAGAAGCTTATTTAGAAAGAGAATTAATGTTATCCTTCCAAGAAAGATCACTAGAGATTATTAAGGACAGATGAAGGCTTGATTTGCGTGTTTTCGAAGAAGATGTTGTAATTTTGTGGAAGATAGTGTTGAGAAGAGATATTGAAATGAAATTGCAGGTGTTTCTGGAGTTTGAAGACGATGGTAATCCCTGAATGCAGCATCCCAGTGGCGAATGGTACGAGAACAAGCAGAGTTAAACCAAGGTTCGTTAGGCTTATTAGAAGGAAAAAATATGGAATGTACTCCTCCATAACAGGGAGAATCACTTTAGCAGTATTGCTCTCGGCACACTCAGAGGGATTACTCCCACGGAAGCAATAATATATACCGATATACATACATATATAATATATATATATATATATATATATATATATATATATATATATATATATATATATATATATATATATATATATATATATATATATATATATATATATATATATATATATTTTTATTTAAAGTAAGCATTAAGAATTAGGTGAGGATGTATGTTGTGGAAGAATGGCATGCGTAAGATGGTTCGAAAAACTGGCGCCAGCCTATAATAATAACACCGATTGACGATGAATTTGTAAAATCCAATAATTTTAGATGAATCACATGTATGTTGTGGACCAGATTCTGAAAATGAAGATAAAATGTATCCTACAGAAAGGTTCAACCTTTTTTTGTACCAAAAAATTTCTGTATTAAAAAAAAAAAGCTTATACAGCTCTTGCTTTTGTATCACAAGTATGTATTATTATCATTCATTTTGAAATGGTTTTTTATGTCTTAGTGGAAAATAATAAAGAGAAAAGTCACTAACTTCGTTGTATAATCTATACAATATAAATTGGAAATCAGGATATGAAGAAGTCATTTATGTGGCAATATATAAAAATTTTACTCACAATAATAACTACAATTTTAGAAGTTTTCTTTGTCATATTATGAGATTTGATTGTGATAAGTTTTTGTACTAAGATTTCAGCTTAGGTGCAAAATTTTACTCACAATAATACTACAATTTTAGAAGTTTTCTTTGTCATATTATGAGATTTGATTGTGATAAGTTTTTGTACTAAGATTTCAGCTTAGGTGCAAAAGGTGTATTATTATCATTCATTTTGAAATGGTTTTTTATGTCTTAGTGGAAAATAATAAAGAGAAAAGTCACTAACTTCGTTGTATAATCTATACAATAAAATTGGAAATCAGGATATGAAGAAGTCATTTATGTGGCAATATAAAAATTTTACTCACAATAATACTACAATTTTAGAAGTTTTCTTTGTCATATTATGAGATTTGATTGTGATAAGTTTTTGTACTAAGATTTCAGCTTAGGTGCAAAATGTTATGCTGTTATTTATAAGTAAATACAGGAAAAATCAACGTCAATAAAGAAACAGTTCAATCAGGGGAAAAATATCAAACTCCAGGAAAGAAAAGTATATTTTGCCATTTTTTTTGTGAGTCACTTTAAAATGTACCTCCCATCACTATATATCAAACATAGTTTGGTGAACTTCGTCAAAAACTATGGACTGAAATGACGCAGGGGTTCTTTTCTTAAAGAGCAAGTTTCCTAAAATCAGAGAGGATACTTTCTTGCCACATATAAGGAAACTAGTGCTGGATTCAGATTTTCAATGACAACTGAATGTGTCTGACACAGCTGCATTGCATAGGGTTCATTAAAAAAAAAATTTAAAACTTTAAAAGTTTAATTTTCTTGAAAATTGCATTCCACACATTAATAAAAATAGAATTTTTATACAGATACGTAAACAATTCCACCAGGATTTATCAAAGATTAAAACTCACCTTCAAATGAACTATAAGACACAAGTAACGCCTCATTACAACTGTGGACTAAAAAAGGGAAGATTATGATTCTAAATACAGTAAAAAATGAAAAAAAATGCGTTATGGACCAATTCACTTTATTTATAGTATTACACGAAAATATACAAAACCAAAACATGTTAAATAAATTAAGTGTTCTTCAAAAAGCTGACTTCATATAAATTTGAAATCTGAGAAAAAAAAAAAAAAAAAAATAATAATAATATAATAATAATAATAATAATAATAATAATAACCAGATCTTAATAGTTCAAACAAAGGAAAGTAAAATATTGTCGACCAGTTTTCAAGAATTTAAGATAATAATAATAATTTATATAAAATAAAATAAATTAAAAAAAATAAAAAAAAAAAAAAAAAAAAAAAAAAAAAAAAAAAAAAAAAAAAAAAAAAAATAAAAAAAGAGAGAGAGAGAGAGAGAGAGAGAGAGAGAGAGAGAGAGAGAGAGAGAGAGAGAGAGAGAGAGAGAGAGAGAGAGAGAGAGAGAGAGAGAGAGAGAGAGAGAGAGAGAAAGAGGAAAGGAGAGAGAGAGAGAGAGAGAGAGAGAGAGAGAGAGAGAGAGAGAGAGAGAGAGAGAGAGAGAGAGAGAGAGAGGTATACAAGAATTAGAGAGAGAGAGAGAGAGAGAGAGAGAGAGAGAGAGAGAGAGAGAGAGAGAGAGAGAGAGAGAGAGAGAGAGAGAGAGAGAGAGAGAGAGAGAGAGAGAGAGAGAGAGAGAGAGAGAGAGAGAGAGAGAGATAGAAAGATTCATCGGAGTAAGAGTTGGAAGGCTAGATGAGAAAGTCGTTCGTCCATAATTCAATAAAACAATCTTCCACACAACTCAAAACATTCGTCTGTCTTTAATTAATATTTTTGGTGTTTCTTTTCCTCGTAATCTTTCTTTGAAGGATCACATTACTTCACTTTCTAAACAAGATTTTAAGAGGTTTAGTATTCTCAGGTCCTTTCAAAATTTCTTCTGGTAACACCAGTTGCTTGCTCATTATGGGGATGTCGTTCTCTCCTGAATGGAGTATTCCTCATACATCTGGAGTGGTTCCACTTCTTGAAAAGGCGAAGTCTAAGGGCTTTTCGCCTTGTCAACTTTTTTGTTCTTACTAATTCTCTCCAATCTCTTTCTGCCTGTCGAATTGTTGTTTCAATCTCGATATGATCGCTATTACAAAGGACACTGCTCTTCTTTACTCTCCAACTGGGTACTTACTCAAATGAAAAAGGCTCGGAGGCATAATAATAATTCAGTCATCTCTGTCTAATCTCAAACCCCAGACATAACCACTATGTTCAATCTTACATGCACTCGAATAGTAAAGTTTGGAACACACTCCCTCAATTTTACCAACCTCCTCTGACTCTGACCTGCACACTTTCAAGCACCAAGTATCGGGTACA
>SEYY01012256.1:27500-29952 GCA_009176605.1 Armadillidium nasatum | reverse complement strand
TTTAACAAAGAAATTTAAATTGTACATTAAAAGGGCCTTACGAAAACTAATAAAAGAACAAACAAGTTTATTAATAATATTAAAAAAAAAAAAAAAAATCGAAGGAAAAATTTAGTATAAGAAGGGACTGTCAATCTAAATAAGCGGCTTTTGACAACCTTCAAAAAGATAATGGTATCAATTGACTAGTCAAGAATGCCGCAAAAATCGCAAGATAAATTTATTAATCGGCAACTTTATAATGCCAGATAAGTTAAAATTAATTACTTAAGTAGTTTTTATCTCAATTACTTATTGTAACAAATCTAAACCATATAAGGGTGAATTGAATGGTAGGAGAAAAACTAGTGGAAAAATATTAGAAACAATGTTTTTGATGTTTCAAAATATAGAAATTGATAACAATATATATATATATATATTTATATATATATATATATATATATATATATATATATATATATATATATATATATATATATATAATATATATATTATATAAATATATTATATAATATATATATATATATTAGCAGACTTTCAAATCTTGTATATATATATATTATACAAGATTTGAAAGTCTGCTATAACTTCTCACAGACTATTATTCGTATAGAAAATTAAAGTCTGATATTGGACTCGAACCGACAACCTTTAAGATGTGTTGCAGTCGGGGAGTCCTTTGGGTCTGACGTCGTGAAAGTAAATCATGAGCAAGTTACAATGCAATTCCTTTTAGTACTGCCGTAGGAGAGTGGTCAGCGAACATTAATTTTCTATATAGAAAAATAGTCTGTGAGAGATTATAGCAGACTTTAAAATCTTGTATATAACTATCTGCGAGTGATGGACTCTACCTTTGACTCCGCAGCCCTTTGCCCGTGTTGCAGCCGGGGGAGTCCTTAATAAGGCTTGACGTCGTGAATGTAAATCATGAAGGAGTTCCAATGCGATTCCCTTTCGTACTGCCGTAACAGAGTGGTCAGCGCGCTAGACTTACCATCTTAAAGGTTGTTAGTTCGAGTCTAATAACAGACATATTATTTATATATATAGTATATATATATATATATATATATATCATATATTATATATATATTATATATATATATATATATTATATATATATATATATATATATATATATATATATATATATATATATATATATATATATATATATTATATATATATATATATATATATATATATATATATATATACTATATATATATATATATATATATATATATATATATTTTGAAAGGGCATGATGCCTATATTATGAAATTGAGTGTAAAAACTGAATGTAATGTATGTGTAATAAATTCTTGCCATTTAAGTGAAAAAATTAATGTGCGATATAAACCAACTCTACGCTAATTAAGATGAGTTTTATTTATAAATATAAGTAAAAATCTAAATAATAATTATAACATAAGAAAATTATGGATAAAATATTATAAAATATTTTCCTTACAGACTATGATGGGAAGAACTAAGAAATAAATATTTTCCAAGAAATTTCAACTTTTTTTTTTCTTAATTTATGTTTTTAATTTTGTGTTGAAGAGAGCTTATGATGATACTTAGGCTTCAGGTTTAAGCATATGTATATTTAAAAAGAAAAGAAAAGAGAAGAGAGCCCTTAGTAGTAATGAAAAGAAGGTAAAATATGTAATAAAAAGAAATTTGTGAAAAAAAAGAACTGACTGATAAAAGAATTTTTTTCATTTTCCAAGAAAAATCCTGATTAAAATTTTTTTTTTCTTGGATCACTAACTAACTAACTAACTAACTAACTAACTATATAATATATATATATATATATATATATATATATATATATATATATATATATATATATATATATATATATATATATATATATATATATATAATGGTAGAAGGGATGGTAAGATTATTTAATTTATGTTTGGCAACGGGTGTGGTACCTCAAGCTTGGCAGGATGCATGTGTGGGTCCTTTGTATAAAGGTAAGGTTGATAAGTTTGAGTGTGGGAGTTATAGGAGGATAAGTTTACTTAGCATTGTGGGGAGAGTGTATTGAAGAATTTTATTGGATAGGGTAGGGATGGATGGGTTAATAGGATAATAACAAGGGGGTTCCAGAGAAGGAAGGGGTTGTAAGAATCAATTCTTTACATTAAGAATAATTGAAGAGAAAAGTAGAGATAAAAAGAAGGATGTGTACATGTGCTTTTTGGACCTCGAAAAAGCTTACGATAGGGTAAATGGGAATAAACTTTGGAGGTCCCGAGTGAGTATGAATTGGGGAGAAAGTACGAGAAGGTATTAGAGCATTATATAGGAATAACAGGGCATGTGTGAGAGTACACAGAATGGAGACTGAGTTTTTTTTTATGTAAATAATGCTCTAAGACAGGGTTGTGCAATTTAATTAATATACTTATTGACAAAATGATGAGAA
>SEYY01012256.1:7500-15000 GCA_009176605.1 Armadillidium nasatum | reverse complement strand
TTATTCGCCCTTGTATGGAGTACTGTTCTCACATTTGGGGGGGCTCCGGCTCCTCCTCTCTTCTGGATAGAGTTGAGTCAAAAGCTAAAAGATTAATTAACTGTCCCCTACTTTCAAACCCTCTTGACCCTCTGTCTCTGCGACGTGACGTTGGCGCGCTATCTCTTTTCTACAGGTACTACAATGGCAGGTGCTCTAGGGAAATCCCAGGCTAGCCCGTTGTGGTACCTCTTTCTTTCCAGCCACCTCTATTCTGTGGAACTCTCTACCTTCATCTATTTTTCCTCCTGTATTTAATCTTCCACTCTTCAAGGCTTCCGTCTGCGCCCACCTGAGGGCTGTGCGTTAGGTTGTGTATGTTTAAATGAATCTTCTCCATGTGTGCGCGCCCCCTCTTGAAAAGGGCTCTGCCCGTGAGCGGTGGCGTTCTGTAAAATATATATATATATATATATATATATATATATATATATATATATATATATATATATATATATATATATATATATATATATATATATATATATATATATATATATATATATATATATATATATATATATTACACATTCAGCATAAGGAATAGGAAATTGAAGAGAGCATAAAACTTCGGCAATAAAACATAAGCATATTCTAACGCAAGGAATTTAACATGAAATTGCCGTGACGTTGAAATCCCAGGAGTTAATACGAAAATATTAAGGCAAGGATATGATGGTTTGTGTAGTGTTTTATGACATTACCTGAAGACAGAAATTATAATTAATTTGATGATTTTGATAATATTAATTATTAATAATAATAATAATAATAATAATAATAATAATAATAATAATAATAATAATAATAATAATAAAAATAATATTGATAATAAAAGTAATCATAAAATAATAATGATATCAATGATAAAAGTAACAATATTGATAATTACCATAATATATATATATATATATATATATATATATATATATATATATATATATATATATATATATATATATATATATATATATTAGGGATGGAGTGAAGTATCGGTATCGGTATCGGTATCGGCAAGTATCGGCATATTTTCCGATACCGGTATCGGTATCGGTATCGGTATCGGTATCGGTTTTCAGTATCGGTATCAGCAAAAAATTTGTATAGGAGTAAAATATCGGTATCAGTAGTGGTATCGGTAGTAGTAGTATCGGCAAGTATCGGCATATTTTCAGGTATCGGGTATCGGTATCGGCTTCGGGGAATTTTTAGGTATCGGTATCGGTATCGGTATCGGCAAAAATTTTGGTATCGCTCCATCCCTAATATATATATATATATATATATATATATATATATATATATATATATATATATATATATATATATATATATATATATATATATATATATATATATATATATATATATATTAAAATCTTTATCTTTATTATTTATTTATTTTTTTGAGTAGCAAATGCAAATAAAAAACATCGTATACTTTACATGTATTGATACACAACTGAAATTGGCTTCTGGGGAGATGAATTATTCATAATAACACATAATATAATTTTCCAATAAGAAACAAATTTTGAATATTGTAAATTTTAAAATGTTTTACATTATAATCATAATTTTAACCTAATCTATTTTTTAAAGATAATAAGTATAAAAATAAAAATTTTAAAAAATAATAATAATAATAATTATACTAAAATAACTGTAAGGTAATAATTATTACAATAATAATAATAATAATAATAATAATAATAATAATAATAATAATAATAATAATAATAATAATAATAATAATAATAATAATAAATAATAATAATAATAATAATAATAATAATAATAATAATAATAATAATAATAATAATAATAATAATAAAGGAATAATAACAATAATAATAATAATAATAATAATAATAATAATAATAATAATAATAATAATTTCGGTAATAATATTAGTAATGAAAATAATAATAACACTATTTATAATAATATGAATTGTAAAAATACTAAAATTTCCTAACAATAATGGTCATAACAAAATTTGTGATTTTAAGTTAAGTTAAGATCGGGTGCTTTCTTTAGTATTTTGATCGCAAGTGATTTTTGACGTGTCTACGAAATGTTGGAAATGTTGCTAATTCTTGCATGTTCTTTGGAAGATCATTCCATTTGTCAATGCCATTGTGCGATATAACTCTTCGAGATTTGGTTAGTGTGTACTTTGTTTTACTTAGTGTTTGTGAGTGTATGTGTATGTGTATGGGTGTATGTGTATGTAAGTTTGTGCTGAGGAAATTTGATTGTCCTACATTTTGGTTATGCATTATAAAATTTATCAGTAATTCATCTGACATTCCGTTTATGGTTTTGAAAATTTGGGTTGTCATTGTAAGAGTGAACATATTTTATAGTTTGAATATGAATAATTTTTTGGAAATGGTCTTGTATGTTCATAATAATACTACTACTACTACTAATAATAATAATAATACTAATAATACTAATACTAATACTAATACTAATAATAATAATAAAATAATAATAATGATAATAAAAATAATAATAATAATGATAATAATAATAATAATAATGATAATAAAAATAATAATAATAATAATGATAATAATAATAATAATAATAATAATAATAATAATAATAATAATAATAATAATAATAATAATAATAATAATTATAATAATAATAATTTTTTATGTAGTGTTATTAAGGGTTGAAGCAGGTATACACTTGCACATCCCCATACTGGTAAATTATATAGAATGTGTGGAAAAACAAGGCTGTGATATAGGTATAAGTACATATTTTGGAATAAAGTTTTTTATCTTTAATATTAACAGATGATAATATTCCTATCAAGCTAAATAACATGTCAAGAGATACAACCATAAATCGAACCACATCTACAAAACTATTAGGAGTTATTTTTGATGGAAAACTTTCCTTCAAAAACCACAAAAAATAGTCTTATTAGCAAACTTGTATATGCTATTTATTCATTCTTAAGTATTTTTTTGTAGGTTAATGGAATACCTGTTTGCTTCTACCCATGTTTCAAAATTTTCTAATGTATTATTTACTTTTGCGTTTAGGGTATCTATATTACGCTTTGTTATTAGAATAATATATATATTACCAGCGTATTGAGAATGTCAAGAATTATGACAGTTTTGGAAGTCATTATTATATATGTTATAGAATATTGGACCCAAAATAGATCCTTGAGGCACCCTTTGAGAAATTGGAGTGAGGGAAGATGAGACATCTTCTAATTTCACGTACTGTGTTCTACTAGGTAGATATGATCGGAACCAGGTTATGAATTCTTTCGAAATCCCAAGCCGATCAAATTTATGTAGGAATAAGTTGTTCGGAACAACATCAAATTCTTTTGAAAAATCTAATGGTAGTAGTATGCATGTTTGTTTGTCGTTTAGTGCGCTGTATATATTTACAGTAAGGAAAGTTAGCGCATTTTCTCTACCACGATTATTTTTAAATCCAAACTGAATCTGTGAAAGGAGTTCATTCTTGTAAAAGTAATTTGTAAATTGTGTATGCTCCCTTTTCTGGAATATTTTACCAATTGCAAGAAGGGTAGAGATTTGACGGAAGTTATTAGGAATTGAAGTGTTAACATTTTTAGGAAAGGGAATACCTCTTGCTATTTTCAGTTCTTCTGAAAAATGGCCCAACTAAAGTGAAGTATTGTAGAAGATCGTTAATATTGGTGAGATATCGATTATGCAGTATTTGTAAATCCAGTTTAGCACACTATGAATGTCAGAGTTTTTGTTTTTCAAACTATTTATTGCACATTTGACTTCAAAACTTGTCATGTTTGTAAAAGAGAAGTTTTGTGCATTTCTAGGTATCAGTTATAGACATGTTTGTTTGGGAAATTTTTAGTACCACTTTAGTTCCTATAGTTGTAAAATAGGAATTGAATTCATTGACTATGAGTGGTTTATTTCCGGAATTGCAACTTCATTATATTTGTGACGATTTAAGATATTATTTATCATTCCATTTGCTGATTGGGCATCGTTTTTGGTTTGCTTAAATATGTATTCAAAATAGTCAGCTTTAGATTTATTTTCTAATTAGATTTTTCAGTAATGAAGAATTTGTGGTGAAAGTTTGCATTCATATGATGCCTTCCTTAACACTTTTAAAAAATTTGAGTTTTTACCTTATTGAGTTTAGCAACGTTTTTGTTAACCATTTCTTAATTTGTAAATTGTTTATGTGTTTTATGGGAAAGTGTTTGTCGTAAATACTGTAGAAATTATGGTTGAATGTTTTGAATTTTTCGTCTGTTGAAACATTGGCACTGTGAACAAATGAAAAATATGTTGTCTTTATTTGACTAAGAAATTTATTTTTTCGGTCATCAGATGCGAGTCTAAAAGCTAGTCTCTTCTGTTCTTTTGAAGTAGGTGGTGCTTCTAGTATTAATACACAGGGGTGGTGGACTGAAATATCTGAGTACAATGTGTGGGATTTTGATGAATATAATTTATTTTACCATATATGGTCCATTATTTAGAGTTTTGATGTATATTTGACCTTGTGATGTTTGTCATGTAATTTACAAAACCATTTGAAGTCATGTGTCAATTATTGAACTTGTACAACAATAAGTAGTATCATTGCTTGATACATCAATGTTAAAGTCTCCATTTTATTGATGAGATTCTATTCAGTGCTGTACTGCAGATTTCGGCGACTGTCTTTCCGAAACTTACTTTATTTCCTTGTGGTTGTCGGTATATTCCTAATAAATTAATTTCTTGGTTCGTTCATTGAACATAGCTGCAAGTGCTCCCATGTCTTTATTAACAATTGATATGTTTCTTTTACTTTAATGCTCTTTTAATTTATTCTGATATTTCTCCCCCTATTTTTTCTTTGCAGTAAGCACTGAAGAGGTTATATAGCCTGCAAGATCTAACAGATCTTTTTTTATAATCTTTCAAGAATGTCTCCGTTCCGTAAGCACTATTCACGAGAAGTCAAAACTAAAGGTGGAGGGAAGGTTTGTTAGGTCTTCAGGTCTTCACTACGTTTCGGAAAACTCCTGATGTTGAGACACAATATTTTGAAATACTCAGATTTTTTAATATAGATTATTTAATTCATTAGTAGTAGAAGGGAACATATTTTAGTGTTTGAATTGTCAGATAAATTGTCATTGTAGCCAATAGACATTGTGCAAATTAGAGAATTCTAGATACTTATGTAAAATGTACAAAAATGTTGTATGTTAGCGCTGTGGAAAAAATATTTGTTCTAGAACATAAGAGATATTTGCTGATCAGGAGAAATGAGGGCAGTAAATATTTTTATAGATCAAGATTGTGCAGGTTATAGTTAGATTTACATAATAGGAGATGTGAATAGAGTTCAAACACAGAATTGTTTAATGTAGAGTCAGTGTCCCTAGGATTGTATAGTTAGTGACTGAAATGTTCGATTTGAATTAAAAGAGGGTACAGAAATATATATATATATATATATATATATATATATATATATATATATATATATATATATATATATATATATATATATATATATATAGAGAGAGAGAGAGAGAGAGAGAGAGAGAGAGAGAGAGAGAGAGAGAGAGAGAGAGAGAGAGAGAGAGAAAGAGAGAACAAAATTAATAGAGATAAGATTGAATTAAAATAGAGAAAATGGAATTTAAAGAAAGAGAGATACGGAAAATGTAAATTAAAAGAAAAAGAGAAGAAGAGAGAGGATGGGGATTAAAAGAGAAAGAGCTAAGTTAAAATTAAGAGAGAGAGAGAGAAAGAGAGAGAGAGTGAAGTAAAATGAAAAGAAGGAGAATGGGTGGAATTAAAATAGAGAGAGCAGACAGTTTGAAGATAGAGAGAAAGAGCAAGCGAGAGTGATAGTGAGAAGATAGAATTAAAAAAGAGAGGAAGAGAGAGAGGCCAGAATTAAAAGTGAGATTAAGAGAGAGAGAAGACGAAATTAAAAGAGAGAGGAGGAGAGGGAGAATACGGAATTAAATGATAAAGAGTGGAAAAAGAAGGATTAACAGAGAAAGGAAGAGAGAAGACGGAATTAGAAAAGAAAGAAGACAGAATTTGAAGAGAGAGAAAAAATACGGGATTAAGGGAGAGGGAGACAGAGAGAGAGAGGAATGAATTAAAAGTGAAAGAGAGAGATAAACGGAATCAAAAGAGAGAGAGAAAAAACACGATATCTTAAGAGAGACAGAGAGAAAACGAAATTACAAGAGAGAGAGAGAGAGAGAGAGAGAGAGAGAGAGAGAGAGAGAGAGAGAGAGAGAGAGAGAGAGAGAGAGAGAGACAGACAGACAGACAGACAGACAGACAGACAGACAGAGGAATGAATTAAAGAGAGAAAGAGAGACATGAAAGAGGTAAAAGAGAGAGAGAGAGAGAGAGAGAGAGAGAGAGAGAGAGAGAGAGAAAGAGGAGACGATATTAAAATAGAGAGAGAAAGAAAGAAGACGGAATTAAAAGAGAGAGAAAAGTCGGAATCAACAGAGGTAGAGAGGACGAGATTAAAAAGAGAGAGAGAGAGAGAGCGAGACAGGAAAAACGGAATTAAAAGTGAGAGATAGAGAGAGAAAGAGAGAGAAGGGATTAAAAGAGAAAGAGCAAAGGCGGAGTTAAGAGAGAGAAAGAAAGTAAGTAAAATAAAAAAAAGAGATATGGCAGAATTAAAATAGAGAGAGAGAGAGAGAGCAGATGGTATTGAGATAGAAAGAGAGAGAGCGAGTGAGAGGGAGAGAAGTGTGAGAGAAGTCAGAATTAAGAGAAAGAGAGTGAGAGAGAGAAGATGGAATTAAAGAGAGAAAGAGAAGATGATAAGACGGAATTGAAAATGTGAATGTGTGTGTGTGCGTGTGTTTGTGTGTATGAGAGATAGAGAGATAGAGATAGAGATAGAGAGAGAGAGAGAGAGAGAGAGAGAGAGAGAGAGAGAGAGAGCGAACGGAATTCAAACAGGGATAGAGAATCTTTCTTATTTTCATTTTTTTCAATGATTCTTAAATGTTTCGGCCAACATTGAATGACCCTTGAATAGTATTTTTATCATGAATATTTTTTTTTAATTACAGTGGTGATATATTTTACATACTTCAATAAGTTATTTTATTAAATAATATTTCGTGAAAAATATTTTTAAAATTTGAATTTAGTCTGAAATTAATTTTTGGTGTAGAAATGAAATCACTGAACAGTAAAAAGTAACAACCGTAAAAAATAAGTTCATTTTGTCACCGTAAATTGATTATATATATATATATATATATATATATATATATATATATATATATATATATATATATATATATATATATATATATATATATATATATATATATATATATATATATATATATATATATATATATTATTATTATTATTATTATTATTATTATTATTATTATTATTATTATTATTATTATTATTATTATTATTATTA
>SEYY01012255.1:17500-22500 GCA_009176605.1 Armadillidium nasatum | reverse complement strand
TAGTACAAATAAGCCAGCTGAGATTTTGACAACATTGATACTCTACAAATAAAGTTATTATTATTAATTGAAACTTTTTTCTGGACAATGGGAGACGCTGTTAAACTAATGTATGATGCACATTAATCTGCTAAATATAATAAGGGATATTCATAAATTTTGTAACTGATTTCTGATATTTTACATATATATACATTGTCTTTTGTTTAATTGAAAATGATGGTTGCTAGGTGGCTAAATTGAGTGAAAATATTAAATATAGCAGTGGCTATATTCAGAGAAAATATTAAAGGATCATGGGTAATGGTGAGGATTGTACCTGAGTATCCTACTTTTTATTTCAGTATAAAATTCTTTGACCTTATCTAAATGCTGAAACAGCAGGGTGAAATAATTTCATGATTCGTTTTTTATCTCTCATCAGGATTTTTAAATAACAAAATAAAAATGTTGCCTAAATATTGCTCAATCTCGATTCTATGCATTTTGTTAATGATAACACCTCTATATGGTCTTAAATGCTATGACTGTGAAGTTTGTTCATATAACCAAACTGATACTGAAGAATGTGATGGTAAAGAAGATGCTTGCATAGTAAGTAAAATTCTTAAATTTGTTACATTCAGTATTTGCATATATAAATAATGCTTTTATAAAAGTTTCTTACAAAATATGGGTAAATAAAAAGTTTGAAAAGTAATTTTGCTTGTATATTTTCCATACTTGTAAAATTGTTTTACATATTTCTTAAGCTGGCATATATTTAAAATTGAATCAAACCAAATTTAGGTAATAAAATGTTTTATTTATACTTCACAATGTTGATATTTATAAATATATATGGAGATTTTTGGTAAACAAATTTTATTTCTGTGTAATTTTGAATTTTGTATATAAACTAATTTCTGATTATATATATATATATATATATATATATATATATATATATATATATATATATATATATATATATATATATATATATATATATATATATATATATATATATATATATATATATATATATAATATATATATATATATATATATATATATATATGCAAAGATGGACTTCTGGAACGATGGCTATCGTTGCTCTTTGGCTTTATTTAGCTTAGCCTCTACTGTAGGCCTAGATTCTTTATGATATATAAAACAAATTTATTTTCTTACCTTGTTCAGTAGTTTTTATCTATTAATTATAATATTTTGAATAGGTGTATAATAATCTTCTTACTTGATAACTTTTTATTTTATTTAATATATTTTCACAACGTTTTTTTACATTAATTACAATGTTACACATGCTGCTAGAACAATCTCAAAAATATTTTCTGTTACCAACCGGCAAGAACGCCGGAACGATACCATAATAATCGATACCATAATAATCGATATATCGTTTCTAATATCAATATATCATTTATTATTTTATTATAAATAATTACATTTATTAAAAAATTCAAAAATTAATACAACTTTCATTCTATATATATATATATATATATATATATATATATATATATATATATATATATATATATATATATATATATATATATATATATATATATATATATATATATATATATATATATATATATATATATATATTCTGTCCCATAGAAAATAACAGCTGGCAATATTATTTCAAAGACTTGCATAAATAAACACTTCTGTTCTTTGGAGAAGCTTGAAGAAGGAGTAAAGAAAGCATGGAAAAAAGTTACAACCATTTTCACTGGTGAAGGTAAAGATAGTATGTAACAGATTTCACATACCCAACAAGTTTGTACCTGTTATTAGAGGCTTCTGTAGCATCTGACAATTTAATTAGACTAGTTGGGGGAATTGAGTCATTTGTACACTAACCTTTCTTAGAGTGAATCATGCTTTAACACTGATGATGATTTAGTCTGCAGAAATATGAGAGCCGTGATCTCAGATGGGATGAGCATTTTCATTTCCTCTTCAATTAAATCTTTCTCTATCGAAGATCTAAGGTTTGATGGCGCCTGCTCTTGTGACATTTAGGAGAGAGAGAATCTGTATCAGGTGTAGAAAAATTTTCATTCTCTTATTTTTATTTCCTATCTTGTTCTTATCAGTTTTCATTCAGCTCGGAATCATTGCATTGCAAGGATATTATTCAATGGGCTGAGCATACTTTCATTTAAAGGAAGTTCACTCTCCTTCTTGGTTCTCTTATTAAAAAAAATTTCTCAACTTTTGTCGAAAATATCAACAATTTCTGCAAATCCTCTTATTCACTCTTGATGGATCGGAATTCTAAAGCTATCATTCATGCAGAAAAGGTCTCTCTCTCTCTCTCTCTCTCTCTCTCTCTCTCTCTCTCTCTCTCTCTCTCTCTCTCTCTCTTTTTTTCTTTCTCTTTCTCTCTTTCTCTTTCTTTCTCTCTTCTCTTTCTCTCTCTCTCTCTTTCTTTCTCTCTCTTTCTCTCTCTCTCTCTCTCTCTCTCTCTCTCTCTCTCTCTCTCTCTCTCTCTCTCTCTCTCTCTCTCTCTCTCTCTCTCTCTCTAAAAAAAAAATCTATTGACAATTATAGCATCTCTTACTTATTATTTTAGGTATCCTATGTCTTTGCCTGTGATTTTGCTTAGGGTTCTGTTCAGGTTGTGGGAATTTTTTTTGTTTTGATCAATCACTTAAATTATATAAAGGTCTTTTCCTCCATTTTATAGAATTATTTTCTCACATTTAGAGCTCTGTACCACCCTTGATTTGGATAAAGTCGAGTGAAAGACTAATAAACCTTTAAATATGCTACTTTATTTTTCTTTAAGGTTTTAATTAAAATTGCTGCAGTATTAATATCTCATTATTTATTTTAATATGTAGTTTTAATATTTTTAATATTAATTGTCATCGCTTTAATAATTTTAATAGTAATTAGTTTTAATGCTAGTTTAATGTGCGCGCAATTTTTCGAGTACTTGCGTGTGTGTGTCTTTGAACGTCTAAATTGTTCTTATAATATATCGTCCATAATAATCGATGTATCATTCCTAATATCGATATATCATTTATCATTTATAATAATTAATTACATTTATTAAAAATTAAATATTATCAATACAACCTTCATTCTAAGATATATGCTTCTATAAGAAATGTTATCCTAAGTTTTGTCATGTAAATTTAAGCTGATGGCGTAGCATTAATCTGTAATTAAAAATGTGATTAAAAAGTTTTCTTTCTTCTTGGCAACATCGTTGATTTTCTTTAACTTTAAAGACATAAGTAGTTTAATTCCTCAAAAACCTTGTCTGCGAAATCTTTAAAAGAAATAAAATCAACTAATTATTATTATTATTATTATTATTATTATTATTATTATTATTATTATTATTATTATTATTATTATTATTATTATTATTTATTAGTTGAATTTCTCAAACTTTGTCCGCAAAATTTTCAAAAGAAAGAAAATTAATGAATTATTATTATTATTATTATTATTATTATTATTATTATTATTATTATTATTATTATTATTATTATTATTATTATTATTATTATTATTATCATTATTATTATAATTATTATTACTTTCAGTTAAAGCGAAGAACAGTCATTTCGCCTGTTGTTATACTGATTTGTGTAATTCAGGAAACAGATTGGGAAATGCTCTTGGAACCTTCGCTGCTTCTTGCTTCCTCATAGGATTTATGTACTTCCTTAATTAAATATTCGTGTTCAAATGTTAAACTACCCGTAAGTTTAGGATCAAACTAATTATTTGAAATTAGCTAGTTGTTTGTAATACTTTGAATTAACAATGTAATAAAAGGTATTTTATGGTATTGAGGAAGCTTTTATAAATTTTGTAAGTAAGGAGTGGGGTTCTTAGTCCTTATAGATGCCTAAAAAAATTTTCATGTAGCAGTTAATGTTAGATTTAATTTACTGTTTTTCATGAAAGAAATGTTATGAATGATATCCTATTTTAATTAAGAAATTTGATATGAAATTTAAAAACTTACTCTTTAATGAATTGGCACTTGTGTTTGTTGCATTAAATTGGAATATATCTCTTTAAATGTAGGTTTAATTTAAGTTTGTTTCATTGTTTGTTTTCAATAGATTGAATATTTAAAAAAAATATAGCTTGAAATGAAATAAAGAGAAAAGGACTAAAAATTTTTTTTAGAGAAACTGAGAAATTATAAAGAAGAGTGGAAGTAGTTAGATGGTTCTTCGATAAGTATATTGAAATCAGAATAGAGGTCCTAAGACAATGGTTATTAAAAAGGAAATAATTGTGTCTTTGAATTTTGAAACTTTTAATTAGGAAAGTGAATTTTTATTATTAATTTGAGTTGATATGTCGATTTAGGGCAGAGGAAAATTAAAAATTATGTGATAAAAAGAATAAAAGTGTAGCTAGCAGGACTCTTCGCTTTGAACTGTATTAGTTTGCACTGCGGAATAGAACTAATTTCTAGATTAAAGCACGATGCGAGACAGCAAAGAAAAATAAATGGAATACTTCCGTAAATTAAAATTCAAATAGAAATAATGTTCTGCTACATATGAAGAGGCTTAAAAACATGTAAATGAGAGATTCGGTACCAAAGATAGATACATGTTTTACTTTCATAATACAAAAGAGAAACTAGGAAAAGATAGTGATTATATTGGTTATGTTGTTGCAATGAAAACTAAGGAGAGAGTGACACGAATAATTAAATTTTTTGTTCTATGGTTAAAACATGTATTATATGGTTAAAACATGTATATTCTCACCAAATAGAAACCAAATATGTCAATGTAATATTCTCAATTTATGAACATTATTTTTAATTATCAATTAATTTATTATTATTATTATTATTATTATTATTATTATTATTATTATTATTATTATTATTATTATTATTATTAATATTATTATTATTATTATTATTATTATTGTGGATGATTGCTCCTTAAAATTAAAACTGCTCAAAATTAGTATAAAATACGTAATTGAATGGATCT
>SEYY01012255.1:0-15000 GCA_009176605.1 Armadillidium nasatum | reverse complement strand
GTTAAAAATTCCATTATGAGTCAAAAATGTGTATCCGATTTAATAACCAAATGTAGGTTAATTGCTACGCATTTCAATCACTCCGTTGTAGCCCAAAATGAGCTGAAGAAAATACAAACAAGATTAAATGTTCATCCACTTTCTGTCATGCAAGATATTCAAACACGCTGGAATAGTAGTTTGCATATGCTTGAGAGGATGAGCGAAATTAATGAGGCCATTTGCCTTTATGCTTCAAGCAGCACAAAATAAAGCCTCTAACAGCTGACGAAAATGACATTTTAAATAATTGTATTAATATTCTTAAGCCTTTTGAAGAATTAACAAAGACTATAAGTTCAATTGAATCATGTTTGTCAGATGTGATACCACTTGTTTCAACATTGAAAGTTGTGTTAACAAATGTTATTAAGTCTAAGGGAGTTTCAAGGATGACTGAAACATTAATGAAGGAGATGAACGACAGATTTGAAAACCTGGAAAATGATGATGCTTATACAATTGCAACCTTTTTAGATCCTAGGTACAAAACAAAATTTTTTAAACCACTTGTTTCTCAGAATGTTAAAATCAAATTTAGGATGCTTATGCGATGAGATGATAGAAACAGCTAAAATAACGCCTTTCAAGAAAAAGCAAAAGCTCTCAGATACGAAAGAAACAAAATCTGTTAGCTTAAGCATTGCTAAATCAATGAAAGATCTTCTAGCTTCCAGCAGCAATGAAGAATCACAGTCAGAAGTGTCAAAGGATACAATATCGATTATTGAAAATTATCTGAAACTCCCACGTTTGGAGGCAGATAAAGACCAACTGGTTTGGTGGAGAGATAATTGCAAAAGTTTCCCTTTTCTTCCTGAGCTGGCAAGGACTTATTTAGCATGTCCTTCAACTAGTGTTGCTAGTGAGCGTCTTTCCAGTGGAGCAGGTCTCATTTACGACGAAAAGCGAACCAAACTTTCACCTGAAAGAGCCCAAAAGCTTTTCATTTCTAAAAAATAACTTACCAATTATTAACTTCAAATGGAATATGTGAAACTGTGAAGTGTGAAGGTAATACTGAATTACTGGCTATATATATATATATATATATATATATATATATATATATATATATATATATATATATATATATATATATATATATATATATATATTATATATATATATATATATATATATATATATATATATATATAAACGTTTTCGAAATGGGTGCGAGGTTGGGGAAAGAGGTTGGTGGGGTGTTCAAGAGTTGGGTCCCCGTCCCACACCCTGGTAACATAGATTCTGGATATTATATTTAAAATTCCAAGAATTTATGGCAAAAACTCCTAAAAAATTAAACTATCCGCATCCGCATCTGCGGATATCCGCAATTGAATATCCGCAACCGCATCCGCATCCGCGGATAGTAAAAAATTACTATCCGGTCCACCTCTAATATATATATATATATATATATATATATATATATATATATATATATATATATATATATATATATATATATATATATATATATATATATTATATATATATATATATATATATATTTAATTTAATGCTTCCCAAAAGTCATCTGAAATTTTAAGATTTTATTTTTTGCAAATTTTTGATCTTGTTAGTTTTATTATTATCCGCAATACATTTTGGGATCAAACTTCGTGAAAAACTTCCTCTAACTGTCTCTAATTCAATAAAAATGGTTTGAATAACTTCTATGATTTAATTTTTTTTTATTTTTGGTGAATTATTTCCTTTGAAAAATGTTATTTCGAGAAAATCGCTAAAACAATACTATTTCAACATGCTTGAGTGGTCATATCTCAGAAACAAATTGGAATTATACAAAATTAATTAAATATTTAGAATTAGGAGAAAAGTTTCTATAAGGATATTCAAAAAAAAAATTTCAAAATTATAAAAAATAAATAAATTCCTTTATACGAGTCATAGGGGGCGTTTCAAGGTCATTTTACATAGTTTTTTTTAAAAGTCTTTTTCTCATTAACTGTTTCTAATTATGAAAAACTAATTACAATTTTTTTTTCTTTTTTTTTTTTAAAGAATGGAGGAGAAGGAATGTGTTTTAAGTTGAAACTAGATGATTGAGTAATTTAAGTTCGTCAGTAATATTTGGAGATAAATAAATAGGTCAAAAATATTTTCGCAGATTGGCATGAGAGATGAAGCCAAAAAGTAAAAGATATCAGACGGCTTCAAATATCGAACACAACAACAAGCAACATCATCTCTGACATTGACACATCCACTTTTGTAAGTGAAATTAAGAGGTGAATAGAATTTAACAGATAAATTTTCGTTATCAGCGTTTAAGGTCACGAATGTTCCAGAAATCAGAGTAAAAAGAGATAGGCTATCCATCGGGACATCTAGGAAGATCATTGACAGGACGACTCCCATAACTAGAGTCCATAAACTTTGAAGCTGTGGATGTGGTTGGTTTGACTATAGAACAATTTTTGATTACATCCTCACGAACTCTGAGGGTCCTTTCCAGAGTCATATTTAAAATAATTTAGATGAAAGCCGTAAATGTAAGTGAGCTGATATATTTTTGTGTTACGTGGTTGAAAACATTATAGAATCTCTTCGAATACTCTCTCGTATAAGATGAGGCATGAGGGAAATGTTCTCAATGAAGATTAGTTGCAAAGATATACATGCATCATTAGCCAATGAATGCACAGAATTTTCCAGTCTATCGTGACATTCTCTGTAAATCATTCAGAAGAAGGAAGACAATCGGTTTAGGACCCAGCTGCGTACCTCTCTTACAACACGTCTCTCTCTGTGTGTTGTATATATATATATATATATATATATATATATATATATATATATATATATATATATATATATATTATATATATATATATATATATATATATATATATATATATATATATATATATATAGGTAAAGGTGTAGATTGTTTCTGACTTTCGATTGTCCAAAAATATCGATAATCGAAAATATCAGAGAAGCCTAACGTAAACAAGAAAGTTGACAGAGATACAATTACACTAGACATTCACACAACTATTATTACTTACTTTTCTAGCAGAACCTAATTCGACTTATCATAACCTGAACTACCGAAGATGCCGTAATTTAACCTAAATAATAATAATAATTTTAATCTACTTATAGTTTATAACATAAACTAAATTTAAGGTATCTGAACTGAAAAGAACAAATTATACTTATATCTTGAATCGTTAGGTATAAAGTATCGATTAAAATAAAATATCGACATTAAAAAATATCGATATAAAAAATATCGAAGGTCAGAAACAATCTACACCTAAGCCATATATATATACCATCTAAAACCATTAAATAAAACAAAAACAACATTTTAAATCTGGTTTAAATTAATTACAATTCTAAGTTAACTGATCATTTCGTAAATAATTTTGTCATGGTAAATTTATTTCCAATGTTAAAGAAATGTTAGAATAAATATTATAATATGAAGTGTTAAAGTAAAGTTTCGTTGTACTAGAATTTCAACTTTAGCTGTGTCTTTAAATAAACTATATATTCCACATTAAAAGAAAATAAAAATGTGGGTGGAGCTAAACTAAATTCTGATTGGCTGAATCTTTAAATGACAAACCCATCACCGCCATTTTTTTTAAAATGAATATGTGTATCAATAATGTTGGACGAACTCCTGTGGACGACTGTGCATAAACATATATTTACAGTACACCAATACTCCTAACCTGTGGGTTGTGGGAAAAAAATTAAGAACAAAAGTTAGAGCACATCTCCAATCTTGTATTTTCTATGTTGAATAAAATGTTAGTTGGGAAATTGAAAAGTAAACTATTATTGTCAGGTGAAGTTTTTCATATTATACCTTGATAGGAAAACTATAGTATGCATGGGCCAGCTGAGATTTTGACAACATTGATACTCTACAAATAAAGCTATTATTATTAATTGAAAACTTTTTCTAGACAATGGGAGATGCTCTTTAACTAATGTGTGATGCATGTTAATCTGCTAAATATAATAAGAGATATTCATAAATTTAGTAACTGATTTCAGATATTTTACATATATTGTCCTTTGTTTAATTGAAAAATAATAGTTGCTAGGTGGCTAAATTGAGTAAAAATATTAAATGTATCAGTAGCTATATTTAGAGAAAATATTAAAGGATCATGGGTAATAGTGAGGATTATAACTGAGTATCCTACTTTATTTTTGGAATGGCTTGCTCTTATATGATTTTATTTCAGTATAAAATTCTTTGACCTTACCTAAATGCTGAAACAGCAGTGTGAAATAATTTCATAATTCATTTTTTATTTCTCACATCAGAATTTTTAAATAACAAAATAAAAATGTTGCCTAAATATTGCTTAATCTCTGTTCTATGCATTTTGTTAATGATAACACCTCTATATGGTCTTAAATGCTATGACTGTGAAGATTGTTTAAATAGCAAACCTGATTCTGAAGAATGTGGTGTAACTGAAAATGCTTGCATAGTAAGTAAAAATTTTAAGTTTGTTTCATTCAGTAGTTGCATATATAAATAATGCTTTTATAAAAGTTTCTTACAAAATATGAGTAAATAAAAAGTTTGAAATGTAATTTTGCCTGTATATTTTCCATACTTGTAAAATTGTTTTACATATTTCTTAAGCTGGCAAATATTTAAAATTGAATCAAACCAAATTTAGGTAATAAAATGTTTTATTTATATTTCACAATGTTGTTTTTTTAAAAATATATATAAATAGAGATTTTTGTTAAACAAACTTTTGAATTTTGTATATAAACTAATTTCTATATATATATATATATATATATATATATATATATATATATATATATATATATATATATATATATATATATATATATATATATATATATATATATATATATATATATATATATATATATATATATATTATATATATATATATAGTGAAACTTCAATATTCGTCATTAATCCGTTCCCGAGGGGATGATGAATATCGAAAAAGACGAATATCGAACAATTTTTCCCATAGGAATTAACTAAAAATGGATTAATTCGTTCCCAGCCTCGAATTTTGCCTATCTATTCTTTAACAAAAAAAAAATTCAATCTAGAATCGATCTCCGAAATCATTTCAATCACTGTACAATTTAACTACTGTACATATTAACCAGAGTACTGCCATAAATAATACGCAATGCGCACTATGTAGGCCTACATAAATGCTAAACACAAATAAAATTTTAAAAAGAAATTTTCCTTTTGGATGAGAAAAACAATGATTGTTATTAAGAGTTTTTATTTTTAAGGTTATAGGTTATTATTGGTTGGAAGGTGAGTCGCCTTCCATTACGTCATCAAGCAATGTCACTTCAGGTGATTGATTTCCTGTTGCATCACCAGCATTTCCAGACGATTCACCAGCACTCGTTTTTTTAAAGAATTTATCCAAGGTTGTTTGTTTTGTTCTGTTCTTTAAAATTCTTCTAAAGTGTCCAAACACGTCATCATCAAATGAATTGATACGTTGGTTTACCACAGCGATGTTTGGATGCCATTTCTCAATGAAAACCTGCATTTTTCCCCACGTAGACAACCATTCCTTTATTTCAGCACTTGAAACTGGGCCATCATCTTTTTCCTCGTCTGATGAAATTTCTCTTACCGCTTCAGCTTCCTTTTTTTTAATAATAAACTGCAAAAATTGCAAAATATTAAAAAAAACAACAAGAGTTTTATTTCGCTCACTTTTAATCAAACGGTTCAGCCAAACAACCGAAGCAAAATGGCGATCAGCTGCTTTCTGTCGGCTTTCGTTGGTAGGAAGAATATTGACTTTTCAACGAATATCGGAAAAAAAATTTGACAAAAAAACAGGGCGAATATCGAAAAAAACAAATACTGGCAGGGATGAATATTGGAGTTCCACTGTACTTACTTTATTGGGCAGTCCCTTGTTTGACTCTACCAAGACTATTTGGTCTGCATCTATCAATTTTCCTGCTTGAATTTCAACGGTTTCATATTCCTTTGGTTTTAGCACAACACTCTGTCACTACATTCTATTTTAAAAATTTTCTTTATCTTTCTATCCAGTGCTACAGTTTGCACATGATTTCTGCGATGTAAAACCTATTCTCTCTCATAGAGATATGGCAATAGATGTTCTCTTTTTAATATGTCATAGCCTAACCCAGTGGCGGCTCGTCTATAAGGGCTCCAGGGCTGCAGCCATTCCAAATTAAAAATACCAGGCGTAGAATGTTGATATAAATATGAATTTGTTATCAGAGAAAAGTGATTTAAATTCATTTTTTTAACAACTTGATACATAAAAAGTATAAATCAATAAAGAAAATTTGAATTAAATGCATTTTGCAACTGCAAATTTTTGGGTACGATATTTTTTTTAACACATTGCAATTATATAAAATATGGGCTGTAAATTCTCAGTCCTAAATTAGACCAAATTTTTTGTTCTTAAATAATAGGACAGATGTGGCAACTTATGAAAAAAAGTATGACAAATTGCAATAGCAGTTTTTGTCAAGTTGCCAGTTTGTCCTTCTTTTACTTTTTGGCAACATGGAGATTATTTTCGAATATTTAAGATATTTGAATGTTGAAAGTTGACCTAAAAGGACAGAGCGTAAAGAATACAAACACTAAATAAAACAGTTTGTTATAGAACCTGGTGGGATGGAGATATGTTTTTTTTCTTCTTGTGAAAGAAAAAAATTAGGGATTTATTATGTTTTTTTGTTCATATATATATATATATATATATATATATATATATATATATATATATATATATATATATATATATATATATATATATATATATATATATATATATATATATATAAGGGCCAGACTGCACTTTAGTCCACACAAATATTACAAATACTTCTTAATGTACATTAAAAAGGATAACATTTTTGAAATCCTTGAAGAATTCTGATAAAGAAAAATTGGGAATTAAAAAAAAAATATTATACTAAGTTTATTTACTAAGTACATTATAGTGCTTTAATTGCCTCGACGACATCGTTCGTCTGGCAGCACAAGTGTGGCAGCGTCTTTTCCCGAGTTAAATATCTCAAAATTGCAGTAGATGAATTTTTTGATTAAGTAAGAATTTTTTTTAAATAATTTAAATATATGTGTTATATGGCCATATTTTTAAATAAGAATATCAGCAAGCCTTCCAGAATAAGTAAGGTACGCTTGAAATTTTATATATATATATATATATATATATATATATATATATATATATATATATATATATATATATATATATATATATATATATATATATATATATATAATAGTTTGCAATTTTACACACACACACACACACACACACACACACGCACACGCACACGCACACGCACACGCACACATGAATAAACTAATAAACTTGCAGCCCCTCCTTACCAAGTTTACACAAGCTGCCACTGGCCTAACCCCAGCTCATACTCAACAACTTCGTTGGGCACTTTGATGTACCTACTTGATTTTAAGGTATAATTTGCTGACAGTTTTAAAGCAAAAATGTCTTCCCCTATAACAGGGAACTTGACCTTTCCAATTCCTTCGACGCTCCTATAAGCTGTACTCATCAGTGGATATTTCTCATGGTCTAATTCATTGAAACATTGAGCTGATATGACTCACTTCAGCTCCTGTATCCACAAAAGCTGTACAGTCATGAACCTGATGTTGATCCAAGATGGAAACCTGTAATACCAAAGTTTCTTCAGGTGCTTTGATTACTCTATAAGTAATAACTTTCTCAGGATTTAATTCTTCATCAATCTTTGTATCTTGTTCATTATCAGTTTGAATGTTATTAATTTGGATAGCTGGTAGTTGATTAAATTGGAACATATCAGGATCATCATCAGGTTGCTGGTTTTCAATATGTTCTTCATTATCCAGTATTGGTTTAGAGATTTCCTGAGACTCTCCAGGATCTTCCTCTAAATTTTCCATCATTCTTGACTCTTATATATTCTCCAGCAGGAGGTCTTCCCTGTTGGAGCCTAGTAGTTTTCCTGTCTCAGGGCAGCTTTCCTGTTTCTGAGGACAGTTTTTGCCCAAGTGGTATCCCTCACAAAAGGGACACTTCAGTCGATCATTGTTTCCAATAGGACAATCTGCCACCAAATGGCCAAGCTCCTTACATCGATTCTGGACAAGGTAACAGTCTTCGTATAAATGGCCTCTTTTCCCACAATACCGGCACAATGGTCATGCTCTGCATTGACTCATGGTATGTCCTGTCTCTTTGCAATTAGCACAGGACTGTGAATAATTGTTATTAGGTCTCCTATTTGATGTTCCCACGAGACCATGTTGATGTGCCTCGTCTTCCACCTATTAACATAAGTATTATGACTTGGGTATGGATGGATTGTTGCATTCGGACCTGGCTGTTGTGGTTGAATATTTTGAGCCGGCAATGGGGCTTGGACAACTGGTTTGTCTCATTGAACAACTCCCTCTTTCAGCTGTCAGCTGATAACAACAAGTTCTTAAAGAAACTTCCCCGATTTTTGGGAATGTTGGTCCTGGATTCACTAAATCTGTGATCTCTCCACTTGTAGTAACCTTTATTTTGGTACTTTATTGGAGAAACTACTATCCACTATGGCCACTAGTTGTTCCCACGGAATCTGCAATTCTAAAGACGTTTCTATAGCCATCAAAGTACTATCCACTTGTTGTTTTATTCATAGGGCAAACTTTTTAAAAATTTCTGCCTTATTATGGGCATCTTTGTTACGTCATTCCCAGGGAATGCTCTTTGTGCAAGTCCCACTAAGCGCAAAGCAAAAAGGGGAATTGCTTCATTTTCCTTCAATACAGCGTCTGTGAAAATTTTCAGCATCCACTTTGAATTCCTTTTCTAATTCTTCTCTGAACCATTGCAACATTCTTTGTTTTACCTCCTCATACTCCATGGAAGTATGGGAAATGATCTTATACACCTCTAATGCGGTGCCATCCAAATAAGAACCGAACAATAGAACCATGCTCTCTGTAGATCTGGAATACATTGCAGCACTATATGCTTCACACCGGGAGAAAAACTGAATTAAGGTTTCGCCTGAATTGATACGAAACTTTCCAGGAGGGGATCACCTTAGGTTTACGATCTAATGAAAAGTTTTGCACTAGGGAGGTCATAGATGAAATTAGGTTGGCATTCTGTTGAATTAAAGTATGTAATGTTTGTGCATCAATAGAGACGTTATTAGAGTCATTTAACACTTGAGGATTCAAATTTGGAGGGTTAGGAGGATTCGCCTCCAAAATTGGGGTTTTGTTATTTTCCAACTTGAAATTCATGTCGTCATGAGAAGTCATATTGTCAGTCATTGTGGTGAGCAATTTCAAGATTGAGCAAGTGGGAATGGAACCCAAGAAATGCCAAAGAGTGACAGAATACTCAGCAACAGAGCCAGCCTCCCTAAAGGAAACTACGCTCTGCTACCATTTATGTTGTGGTATAAGACCACTAAATGAGACAAGAGCACTCACCCCTTGATAGTTGATGAACTCCTGCTCTCAGAAGAGGACTTGTTGTTTTTGTCTCTGGATAGAGATGATCAAGTGACTCTTCTCACTATCTAAAAATGTGGAAATTATTCTTCTCCTAGGAAAAGTCGGCAGCCCTATTGTTGATTGCAAAATTTTACTGTTATTAGTATCAGAAAATTGTCATATATTTAATAACCAAAACTTTGTTACTCACCACTGTATTCCTCTTTAAAAATTGTCATCCAATTAATATATACCAGTGTGAATTTAACACAAGGGGTGAAACGTCTTCGAATAAGCAAAATAGATTAAAAATAAAAATATACATATAACATAATCTTAACCAAAAATAAATGAAAATAATGAAAGCTCTCTATATATAGATATACAAATAGAAAAGAGGAAAAAAAGGAAAAAAAAAAAAAAAAAAAAATAAAAAAAAAAAAAAAAAAAAAAATAAAAAAATAATAATAATAATAATAATGGATATCAATAAATATAATAAAAATAATTATTAATATAAAATAAATAAAAATAAATATTTTTTTTTTTTTTTTTATTTTTATTATATAATAAATAATAATAAATATAAAATAATAAGATAATGTGATAATAATAATAATAATAATAATAAATAATAATGAATAATAATAATAATAACTACTAAAATAATAATATAATAATATAACCCAATATAAAAATAAATTTACTACTAAATATAACTATAATCCTAATGAATGATTCAAAAATTTCTTGAAAATAAATTCAAAAACATTACATAATATCAATCAAATATTGTACTGATATAGATATATTTCATCAGTCCACCAAAAGGACTACCTCAGGTGACAAATACAAACATAGATTAATAAGTAACAATGTATAATAGTAATATTAACACTATCAATATTTTTACAACCAATAAGGATTACAAGGGTTTCTTCTAGGAAGTCTAAACCAAATACAACCTGGTTTACTTTTAAATCAAAGTTCAAATACTTGTTCTTGTATAATGGACTGGTATTTTAGGACACTACAAGGAGGAATAAATTTCTTCTCTCTCTCTGCACCAGGCTAATTAATACACAGGAATTTTTTTCTTTTAAGTCAATTTTGTCTTTAGTTTCTGTATTCGTGGAATATTACACTTTTTGTCAAACTCAATTATTAATTTATTTAGTTTTCGAAGGGGGAATAAAAATGGAAGAAATTTTTAACTAGTAATCAAGGTAGGCTCTGGGGAAAATGTAAGCAGATATATTATATTATTTAAGTATAACATGACCTCAGATCCTACCTTTGGGAAACCATACATTTCCTCTTGTTTTATTGTTTCCTCTTGTTCTTCCTCTTTCCTTTGATGTAAGCTTCCTCCCCTTAATGGGAAAATATTTCCTTCCTTCTTTCTTTTTTTGTTGTCAATGTTCCTATAGAACTTCCTGGACTTAGACCTGATAACAAACAACAAAAAAATCCATTTTTTCCTTTATGAATTAATTAATTACAACACTGCAATAGTAATAGTTATTTGATTTATTTAATCTGTTTTATTAGCTTAATCAAATCTTAATTTATTCTGCAATCAAATTTACATTAATTTATTTCCAATATTTTTTTTTCTTAATTAAATTTCCGCTATATTTATCAATTTACATAGTCACTAACCCAGAGATCTGGGGATATATATATATATATATATATATATATATATATATATATATATATATATATATATATATATATATATATATATATATATATATATATATATATATATATATATATTGTAAAATATTTTTTACTTACACTAGAAGCACCAGCAGTGGTAAATCCTGCCTTCCAGACTGGCTCTGGTACCTTCAAGGCGTCTCCTCACGGTCTAGATAGAACCCAGAGATGAACCTTGAATGATGTGTGATGGAGATGATTCTTTTATTTCCCTATCCTCAAGGAAGCAAGCTCCGTCACTAGGGGCAGAAAATTTATATCAATTAATAAAGAATTCCTCCAAAGTTGGGGAAAAGCAAAGAACTTAGTACTCACCAAACTCCTGATAACCGATACAATGCGCCAAAAAGGATCCAACTCAACACTTAAATTATGCAAATAGAATTTCTAGATATATATGCCAAATAAGACAAACCTTAAAATTAGTATTTATTTACAAATTATCTTGCCAAATAGTTCCCTACACCTAAAATCTAAATAAAGAGGCCTCAGCTAACTAACTGATATAATGTTGAATTGAAAAAATTATGAACTATCCATTCAAATAAATTTTTAGCTATTCTAGGTTTGTTTTAATAAAAATTTATATATTAAATTAAGATGACTGATAACTCTAACGTAAAACTAAACGAAAAAACTTAAACAAATGGATTATTTCTTATATTAAAGTAATGATGGTAATGAAACATAATGAAAATTCATAAATGAATAAATACAAATAATAATTGGATGAATTCCAAAATTAACGATGGACTAACTCCAAAATAACTTTTATTACTTAACCAAAGATTGGATGAACTCTATTAAATAGTAATTAGTTTAAACTTTTTTATATGTCAACTTTATAAAAACTGACTTTGGTTTACCTTGGAGGTAGGCATCTTTTTGAGAAGATGGTGAATCTTTTCTGTTTAGACTGCGAGAATTTTTTTCTTCCTCGCAGTTACTCCAATTATACAAGGGTCTCATCCGTCCTTGTATGGAGTACTGCTCTCATATCTGGGGTGGGTCAGGTTTCACCTGTCTTTTGGAAAAGGTTGATTCAAAGGCTAAAAGACTTATAAACTGTTCCCCTCTTTCTAATTCTTTATCTTTGCGACGCGACGTTGGTGCCTTATCTCGTTTCTATAGGTACTACAGCGGCAAATGCTCGAGGGAACTATCCACCCGTATACCTCCACCTTTACGTCGTCATCGTAGCACAAGGGGTGCATTGTCTGCACATCAATTTTGCGTGGACATAGGCAACTCCAGGCTTGTCCGCAGTGGTGCCTCCTTTTTTCCTGCCACATCTGTTCTGTGGAATTCTCTCCCATCTTCTGTATTTCCCTCTGTATTTAATCTCAATTTCTTTAAAGCCTGCATCTGCGCTCACCTAAGAAATATGCGTTAGGTGGGTCCTGCAGGGGTCATTTTTATTTTTAATTATTATTATTTTTTTATTTTTTTTCTTCTACTTTATTTTTATTTTTCTGACACCCCCTCCTCGAATAGGGCTTTGCCCGTGAGTGGTGGTGTGATATATATATATATATATATATATATATATATATATATATATATATATATATATATATATATATATATATATATATATATATATATATATTATTTTGTGAAAAGATTGTCATGGCAGGATTGGGAGCTAAAGATATATTAAGAAACATAACTGCTTTGGAACAGCTGATTGAAGAGATAAATTTTCAAAGAGCCAAAGAAATGAGGCAGTGCTTAATGTCAAAAGATTCCGGTATGCTTTATATATATATATATATATATATATATATATATATATATATATATATATATATATATATATATATATATATATATATATATATATATATATATATATATAATATAATATAAATAAAATTAAATAAACCAAAAAGTAAAAGAAATTATGACATTTTAACAAAATATGTTAAAAAACATGTAAAAATTAAGTAGAAGGGTTAAGAACGGCGCGAAACGTTTCAAAGCTAAGTGCTTCCTTATTCAATTCGTGATTGAATAAGGGAGCACTTAGCTTTGAAATTTTTAGACATAAAATCAATGAAAACTGCTTTTTTAAAGTAAATTTCTTGCAGTTTTTATTTTATTATATATGTATTTATTTATTTATTTATTTCTAAAGGAGTTAAAATCAATGTTTATCATTTTGATGCAGTATCATCCCATTAAACCTTTACATTGATTTTTAAAATATCTCAATCCTCCACATTGGGTCCAAAATTATATATATATATATATATATATATATATATATATATATATATATATATATATATATATATATAATATATATATATATATATATATATATATATATATATAATAATAATAAATATAAGGAGCGACTCGGGCTGCCTTCACTTGGTGCTCACGACAGCAGAGAAAGTTACGAAGGTATCCTCACAAGCGGGGGAGCAACCCTAGCAACATATCAGCTGCAAAAGCCCGAAAAAAAAGCCCTACCTGCGGAAGCGGGTCGTTGCGGAAAGGTCTTAACCGTTCCGCCGGCCAAAATTGCCAAGCTCTCTCACACTCTATTTACCAACCTTACTCCATCTTTCTTCATTCACGGCAGAGGTAACAATTCGGCAGTCACCTCCTTCCTACTGCAGTAAGCCGGAGACATTCACCGAAACCCTGGTCCAATCATATACCTTTGTCCCATATGCACTAAACAAATTAAAAATAATCAACCTTCTATCAAATGTACAAACTGCAACAAATGGATCCACAAAAACAAATGCTCCCCATTCAAAACACTACCTTGTCAAAACCACACATGGACTTGCTCAATCTGCAACCCCCCAACAACGTCAGACGTAACAAATAAAAACCAAAACAAGACACAAATCAAAATTCTACAGATAAACATTAATGGCCTACACAAAAAACATTCAGAAATACAAACATTCCTCTCCAAACATAATATTGACATAGCTCTGATCCAAGAAGCTCACTCTCCAGCTAACACCCCCAAAACTCCTTTCTATGGATATGACTCCATATACACCAACAAACAACCAACCAATCACACACTACTAACACTAATAAAAAACAATATAATGTACCACAATACAACTACTGACACAACAAACCTAATAAACGATCAAATTCTGAACATACAATCTTTCAAAATCTTAGTCAACAACACCACACACACCATAATAAACATTTACATCCCCCATCCTACATCAGTATACTGTCCAAACAATTATAAACCAAATCTAGCACCTCTGAACAACCACACAGCATGGTACCAAGACTACCCAACAGACCCCAGATTAACACACATCCTAGATACACTGGAAACATTAAACATTTTAAACTACAAAAACCTACCTACCCGACTACCCAACAAGCCAATCAATCTCCATCAGCTCCTGACATAACCTTCTCATCACCATCCCTCCATACAAACCTCACATGGAAAAAACTGAAATAGACCTCACAACCGATCATATCCCCATAATAATCACATACACAGTCGCTAAACACATACACCCCAAGAAAACAACAACATTCACAAACTAAAAAAAGCAAACTGGACAAGCTTCACTCACCACATAGAAACACATTTAACTCAACAAGAAATAACCAACACACATTCTCTACATTCAGCCATCAACTCCTTCACCAAAATAATACACAAAGCATCCAACTTATACATACCCAAGGGT
>SEYY01012253.1:322500-335000 GCA_009176605.1 Armadillidium nasatum | reverse complement strand
ATATATATATATATATATATATATATATATTATATATATATATATATATATATATATATATATATATATATATATATATATATATATATATATATATATATATATATATATATATATATATATATATATATATATTATATTTTTTTATTTCACTATCACCTTTCCCACTTTCGTGGGTGGTGCCCGCCACAATTCTCTTACAATCATACCCATTCTTACCTTTCAACCCCTTTCACCACCGCCCTCCATCTCACTCTGTCCTCCGCAAGTCTTCTACCCTCTTCTAAACTCAAATTCCTTCCACCCAAAATCTCTCTCACTCCATCCATCCATCTCCACTTTAGCCTTCCCCTCCCCCTAACACCATCCACCTCGGATCTAAGTACCTTGCCCACCATTCTGTCCTCATTCATTCTACACATATGTCCAAACCATTTTAGCACACCCTCCTCCGCTCTATCAACTACACCCCTCTTCCATTTACACATCTCCCTTATTCTTTCATTTCTAATCCTATCAATCCTTCTCAATTTACATATCGCTCTCAAACATTTCATCTCAAAGACATTCAAACTTTTCCTCGCTCGAGCACTTATCATCCATGTTTCACACCCATTCATTACAGAAGGTAAACACATACATTCAAACATTCTTATCTTTATTTCTTTTGAAATTTTTCCTTTCTTCCATACTTCTCTTAGACCCTCCAACACTTTCATTCCCTCTACTACTCTATTCTTATATATATATATATATATATATATATATATATATATATATATATATATATATATATATATATATATATATATATATATATATATATATATATATATATAATATATTATATATATATATATATATATATATATATATATATATATATATATATATATATATATATATATATATATATATATATATATATATATAATATATATATATATATATATATATATATATATATATATATATATATATATATATATATATATATATATATATATATATATATATATATATATATATATATATATATATATATATATATATATATATATATATATATATATATATATAATATATATATATATATATATTATATATATATATATATATATATATATATATATATATATATATATATATATATATATATATATATATATATATATATATATTATATATATATATATATATATATATATATATATATATATATATATATATATATATATATATATAAGGTTGTTCAAAGTTGACCGATGCACTTCCTCTTAAAGTAGCTATGGAAATACATACTGGGACTAAGCTAGGTTAGCTTCTGTAGGTATTCCATTACAAGAAATCGTTCTGTAGGGTTTCACTGTGCCAAAGTTTTTCCCCGTTAGGTAAGTCTTTAGAAAACGAAGAAAGAGGAAATCTCTGGGAGCTAAATCCCGACTATAAGGGAAGTGAGGCAACACCTCCCAGTGTATATCTGGCAGAGTGGCATGTGTCAAGTTGCTGAGTCGGCTTGGGCATTGTCATGAAGAAGTATGACATGTCCTGACAGCTTGTTAGGTCTTTTAGTGAATGTCACTGAAAAAAATTAATAATGCACATACTCTGCAGGGGATCTTTTACTTAAAGTGAGCTCTGCTACCCGTACTCTCCTCCAACCCATGAATGATGGTGAAATTTATTTGGCAATTGATAAATCGGCTTCATATTTAAAATTGTAACAAATTGGTAGACACAACAGACGAAAAGCAGAAAAACTTTCCTAAAATTGGTATGAAAAGAACACATTAAAAAACAGATAAACTTCTGCGTGTGAAACTTACAATGACCTTCTTATAGCTTTATATATACAGGGTGAATACAAAGTAAACCGACAAACACCGTGACGTAGTAAAACATATATGGGGGAAACATAATACCTAAATTCACATCCACCGCACGATGGAGGTGGTGGATCACATAACAGCCAGTGAAAAAATACGAGGTACTGCTCATTTATTGGAATGTTGTCCGAAATCGTACCCACAAAGTTACGTATGTGTATTGGTGAGCAACATAAATGTCACATTACAATGTTTGGCAACATAGTTGAGACTTTGGAAACATAGTGGCATGGAGGCAACCTCATCGTCCGGAATGTTGGTAGCGATTATGCACACATTTGTGAATACGAAAGGACAGGATCATATGGACTGTGACGATGGTAAGCTACACTGTGTGGGAACAGGATAACATGGTCTTCACGTATGGACCATTGAAAGGGAACGGTTCAACACTGTATCCGCAGACGCATTCCGATAGGAGACAACACAATCACACGACCAATCATCTAGACCTGGAAACTCCCAGCTCTATACGTACACCTGCGAGAAAGTACGTGATTCTCCGAGATGTTGCAAGTAATCGCATAATCAGTTCCCAAACCCTTGCCCGGCGCCATGACTTGTTTCACCAGACTATCTTGAATATCCTGCTCCTCACTCACTCTCATAGATTATTGCCCCCCCCCCTTTCATGCAGTTTCGTCGGTGGTTCCAGCAACATCAATGTCTAAGCGATATAGGGTCGTTAATCATCTGGACAGATGAAGCATCATTTGGCAAAAAAAGGGTGACAAATTTCAACAACACTCACATTTGGGCAAACAACAATCCCCATGGCATCCACCCATGAAGGAATCAGCACCAATTCTGGGTTAATATGTAGGCTGGTATAATTGACAACTACTTAATCTGTCCATATTTCCTACCAGAGCACCTGAACGGCCATTCTTACCAGTTACCGGCACTCCTCGAGGACGACTCTCTGGCAGTTCGTCGAGACATGTGGTATATGTATGATTGAGCTTTAGGCCATTTTCGAGACCAGTATCTAGACCCTATGTATCATAATCGCTGGATTGGACAGAGGGGTACCCTTGGCATGTCCACCACGATCTCCAGACCTGAACCTCTTGGATTATTATTTGTGGGGACACCTGAAAGCTCTCGTGTACAGAGAAACCTTGCTCCTCATGCTAATACTCTTCTTCAACATATCGTTGATCAGTGCAACGACATTTGTACGCATGCCAATGTCTTCCACAGACTGCATCTTTCCCATCTTAGATGGGTGGAAGCTCGCATTGCTTCAAAGGGGTCTCATTTCGAACAACTCTTATGAGTGAGACTGTGATGTGTATCACCACCACCTGCCTTGTATGTTAATATATAACATTGCAGCATTGATGTTGTTTTCCCATGCTATCTCTATAGTGTAGTTCCAGAATATGTGTTTTTAATGGACTTGTTCCCCCAACAGTGTTTAAATACCTGGCTTCTTTGTACTCTCTCTCTCTCTCTCTCTCTCTCTCTCTCTCTCTATATATATATATATATATATATATATATATATATATATATATATATATATATATATATATATATATATATATATATATATATATATATATATATATATATATATAACAGAGAGAGAGAGAGAGTTTTTGTTTGCTTTGTGTTTGTATACGCGCATGTGTATATTGCGCATTCATAATAATTTCAAATGTAAACTTTACAAATAAATAAAAGCACAGAAATTTTATCATTTTCAAATAAAAGGAAAAAATATTTTCTTGCAGATAAATATCGTCTTAAAATATTTCCTATCTTTGCAGTCAATTTATCCCTTTTACTGTTTAGCTTCTTCTTAGTTCGTAAATCTTCAAGTTTTTATCTTTTTTTCTCCTGAATAACATGAACTATTCTAAAATTTCTCTTGCAATGTTTCTAAATGTCTTGACTCTACATTGGACCTCTTCACTTTCAAATTAGAAATAACCTATACAGATAGTTTAAAAAAATTTAAATGTTTTACTTCATTTATCAGCAACAACTAGGTCGGTAGCTAGTTTTAGATTAAAAAAAATTTATTTTGTGCCCTTGCATCGAATGATTTAAAATACAATTGTGTAGACTGCAACGTCGATTGTGCGAGCTAAACTATACTGCAAAAATTGTCCTAACGAATCGATGGGACAAGTGGCAAAAATGTCACAGTAATAATTTCAGTAGAGAAAAGAAATGTTAAGCATAAGAAAGTCGCTTCACCGATTTATGTTCCAATTAAAAAATAACTGAAAAAAAAATATTTTGTGACATTTTTTGCCACTTGTCGCAACGATTCGTTAGGACAATTTTTGCAGTGTAGCCTACAGTTGACATTGCAAGCCTTCTGGCGCCAGACATTTCTCTTCAAACTAATATCCCTATCTCTCAACCAAGAATTCAAATATTAGGTCGCAGATTAATCACGCCAATCTCACTAAGCATACTATATCTCTCTCCAGAACTTCTCAATTCTTCAGCATACCTCTATTTAAAACTTTAGAATCATTGAATAATAACATATTTAAACCTACACACGATATTCATGATTTTTCTCAGTCTCTTCTAATAACTGAAATTATTTCTTTTTCTTTCTCTCCCCTTTTCTTTCTCAATCTTTTCTTATCATTTCTTTGAATTCTATGTCAAAGTCAAATGTACCCCGAAACATGACGTTTGAAAGTAAATCAAAGAAAGAGAGGAAGCAGAAAAGAAAGAATACCCCAGACCTCACGAAGCACATGAGATTAAGCCTTAGGTCACAAATTGGCCATCGTAAGAATCGGATTTCGTAGAAAGCAGAGTTATGCGATGTTTCCACCCACTATTGATGCGTGACAGGTACTTTATGGAGGATATAATTGTTCCCACATACATGGCAAGCAGACAGGAACTGAAATCTTGAAAACAAATTAATATCAATAACTTCTCAGAAGCAAATTTTGATAAGAGATTTCAAACATTTCTCCAAGCCCTGGAATTGATTGATTACATGCAGGTATGTATGTTTATAAGAATGATTGTGTATGATTAGACAAACTATTTCTGTTATTTTAAACTGTCTTTCCTTATCCGTATTCTCGACCTGTTTTAATTTCATATAATTTACTCATTACAAATTTCACAATTACAAACCAATTGTCCTTTCAAATTCAATCTCAAAAAAACAATTATATTATTTTCAGTTTCCATTTATTTTTTAGTGTGCTATTTATTTATCTTGTTCAAATTTTGTGATTGATCATTTAATTTCCTTTTCAGTTCTCTTAATGATGGTTCAGTAATAGTGGATCCGAAACGTTAGACTTTATTAAATATATAAAAACATACATAATGTAAAACTTTTTTCCAAAATCACGAAATCATTAAAAGTAATATAATAATAAAAAACTAATGTTACCCTTCATTTCTAGCCATACTGTTTATGATAAAGAAAAAAAATACATATATATATATATATATATATATATATATATATATATATATATATATATATATATATATATATATATATATATATATATTCAAAAAGTTAACATCTCACGGCATTATTGCCCTATTCGAGGAGAGGAACTTTTCTAGGTAGTATATACTAGGATCCCGAAGTGGGATCAACCGGCGCCCTCAAGCACGTGAGTCAATCACCCTACCGTTTGAGCCACGGTTATATATATATATATATATATATATATATATATATATATATATATATATATATATATATATATATATATATATATATATATATATATATATATATATATATATATATATATATATATATATATATATATATATATATATATATACAGTAGAGAGAAAGAGAGACCTTAACATAAAAAATTTATATACAATATCTTGAAACAAAAAGTTAAGAGAAAATTTTATCATGCAAGCTCCAGCAGTGACAAAATTTCTTTTAATAATCACGTAGAAAGGAAAAAATTCTTCATGTTTAGAAGTAAACCAAACAGAGAATTTGGAGAGAAGTAAGATGGAAACTTCTTAAAACTTTCCATTGAACGATAATTAATTTAAACTTGACACGTAAGATGTTTCTGTTTCTTCAGATACATTTTTTGTTTTGCTTTGGAGAGAGAATCAGCGACGAATTAAATCTGCCGTTCCTCAAGGCAGACAAAATACTGTCCATCAGGACTATTGATATATTGATATATTGTTAGGTGTGAATATATACAGATAGGTTGATTTATCCTTTCCTTAATTTTTCTTTTAACTAAAATTTTTTCCTCCAAATAACAGCCTTTCCTTTGTTTCCTTATGGCTTATTTTTTCTCAAATGATTTAATATTTGTAGATATTTATGGATTCGTTTCTTCTATACCTCATTAAAAGTATTCTATAAAAAAAATTTTCTTCTACTTCATTTCTTATTCTCTCTTTATTTATTCTTATTTACTACATTAGTTGTTCATTCAGTTTTATCAATTCTATAGAATAATATTTTATTTCTATTTTTCCATTTTTTTTCAGTTTTATCTTTATTTGTTCCTCACCTCTAGTTTTTCATTTCCTCAGCTCTAGTTTTTCACTTCCTCAGCTCTAGCTTTTCACTATTCGTCTTTTATTAATCTGGATATATACCTGCCACGAAGTTCCTTAAATAATTTGATATTCTACTCTCTATTATAGTTAAAGTTTTACTTTTATTTTTCTTGGCAAGATTTCTTCTTCTGGATATATATATATACCTGCCACGAAGTTCCCTAAAATAATTTGATATTCTACTCTCTATTATAGTTAAAATTTTACTTTTATTTGTCTTGGCAAGATTTCTTAAATTTACAGTCTCTTAAATTTGACGATCCATATATCATCAATAAAAAAATTATCTTTTAATATCAAATATATTCAACTCCTTACTTTTGATTCCTGTTCAATATCTTAAATTTGAAATATCTTAAATTTGACGATTCATTTGAACAATCTCGCTTATATCATCAACAAAAACTTATCTTGAAATATCAAATATATTCAACTCCTTACTTTTGATTCCTGTTCAAGTCACACTCTGGGAAGGCAGAATTACAGTTTTTTTTTTTTAAAATTTCCTATTAACTTGTACTAAAAGAATTTACAGTGCAACCTGAACGAATTTCTGAGTAATTAATAAAACTGAATTTCCTACGGACAAAAATAATTTCTCTCGCCATCACTATCAAGCGGCTGTTATATTTTATTAACGGCAACTGCCTCCGAACAGCAGTTGTGAAGAGAAATGAAAACAACAATTGCAGTTAGAAAAAAAATTACATATATATATATATATATATATATATATATAATATATATATATATATAATATATATATATATATATATATATATATATATATATATATATATATATATATATAAAATAAAATTATATAAAATAATATAAAATATAATATATATATATATATATATATATATATTTTATATATATATTATATATATATATATATATATATATATATATATATATATATATATATATATATATATATATATATATATATATATATATATATATATATAACCAACGAAGAAAAAGTTTCAATGAATAAGTGCACTAATCCACTCATTAAAAGTTACAGAGATTTGAAATTCGTTCCAAATCGAGAATAGGAGAGTTTTATTGTGCAAGTAAACCAGTCTCTGGTAGTAATGGAAAGTATTTCTTGTATAGGATACATAATAAAGATGTGTATCTCAAATACACATATTTAGAGTTCATATTTTACTGTAGAAATCGCTACTACGACCCAAACATGTCTCAATTTTCAAACAAAATGACATTTTTGCGTAACAAAACCCCAGTTGGGCAAGGTTCATTGGAAGAATGCGTAAAGCCTTTTGTTTTCAGTCTAAGTTTGAAATGGTGTTTTATGCCTCAACACAAACCTCACGACGTTCAACCATTGACTGTAGTTCAAGATCCATTATTCACAGTGAATCCTTTATAGCTCTGAAGCTTTAGTTAATACTTTGTCGGAGAACGTCTATTGTGGGAACCGCTGTAGCATACACAATATCTCGTAGATGGCCCTAACAAAAAAAAAGACCACTGTGTTGCAATCAATAAAACTTGCAGGTCACACTATCGGTCTTCCTCTACAAATTGTGTGGTTTGGAAATGCATCATTTAAATACTGTCTATAAAAACAAAGAAAAAATGTTGCGGAGCACCATTTTGCTTGAAAAAAGATCATTTCGAATTACTAGCGGAAACCAAAAGTTGCTTGTAAGATTGTCATGTTAATGGGCCTGGCAATCACAGTGATCTTAAGAGATAAAAGCCAACGATACCTACATTACATGCAATTGCTTACCAATGTCGACATTCTTTAATTTCGAAAGGGTTTGTCTGCACACTCACGCTGACTTTGGTTATTTATATTTCAATTTCTCGAAAACTTTTCCTCATCCGTAAACACTAAACAGAATACATGAACAAAAATTTGGACTGGCACATTGTAGAAGAAACCATTGAGAGAAACTTATCCGTGGTTGAAAATCTGCTTTGAAAACGGTCTGCATTCTCTGAACATGATACGGATATAGTTATTGCTTATAAAGAGTTCTCCATATAGTCACATGCGAAACATTAGCTTTTACATAGCATGAGCAAGCTAAGTCCAGGATATTCCTCTATGATGTCTAGCACATTCTTCTCCATATTAGATGTTCTGACGGATCTCATAGTACACATGTCAATGGTTTAACGATGGAAAGTGCCTCTTCCTAGGAGAGTGATTTACTGTCACAAATGTTCCCTTCAGTGGATATATTCGATTTCGTTTACATATAATGTTACTGAGAGAGAGAGAGAGAGAGAGAGAGAGAGAGAGAGAGAGAGAGAGAGAGAGAGAGAGAGAGAGAGAGAGAGAGAGAGAGAGAGAGAGAGAGAGAGAGAATACTTATATATAAGTATTCTTCTATAGATTCGACATCCAGTCGACAAGCCAAATTCTGCTTACCGTTCGTTGTTATATACAAATAAAATGAAAATGAGAGATTATTACTAAGAGAGCGGCAATCACAGAGGTAAAAACACAACGATAATTTTAACAATTACTCCGTACTTAAAGAGGGCTCTGTCCTTCACAAATGATGAGACTCTTGAGCTAGCTAGGTTTGTCATAATATATATATATATATATATATATATATATATATATATATATATATATATATATATATATATATATATATATATATATATATATATATATAAAGGAGAAAAGGCGAAAACAACTGCTATTTCTAAAGAAATTTTGAAAAAGATTTTAAACTCTCTCTGTCACATTCACGCTCTCTCTCTCTCTCTCTCTCTCTCTCTCTCTCTCTCTCTCTCTCTCTCTCACACACACATACACACGCACACACACGAACTCACATACAAACACACAAATTCACATTAAGCCTAAAAAATGATTGATTAGCTTTAGACCATTAGACCCAGCGTGTTCCTTGGCCGTCGCAGCGGAACATAGCTAAGTGTAAATGTTCTCTAATATATATATATCTATTTTATATATATATATATATATATATATATATATATATATATATATATATATATATATATATATATATATATATATATATATATATATATATTATATATATATATATATATATATATATATATATATATATATATATATATATATATATATATATATATATATATATATATATATATATATATATATATATATATATATATATATATATATATATATATATATATATATATATATATATATATATATATATATATATATATATATATATATATATATATATATATATATATATTCATTAGCAGTAGTTGCTGAAAGTAAGTAATGAATATTTGAATCGTTCATTTTGAATTCAAAGCTTATTTTAATTTGTTATCCCTTTAAAATAAGTTTGCTTCATTTCATTATATTTATATTATATATATATATATAATATATATATATATATATATATATATATATATATTATATATATATATATATATATATATATATATAATATATGTATGTTGTGTGTGTGTGTGTGTGAGTGTGTGTATGAGTGTTTATAGAAAGGGCAAAGAATAATGTTTGTAGGTTTTTCTTTCTTATAATAGGTCTTTATTGCATGTCTGTCGTGAAATGGAAACAGGAAATTAGATAAAAGATGGATGGATCGATCATATATATATATATATATATATATATATATATATATATATATATATATATATATATATATATATATATATATATATATATATATATATATATATATATATATATATATATATATATATATATATATATATATATATATATATATAATTGCACACATACGTATATATATCCATACATAATGCTGAGATAGAGAAGAAAGGAATTTTGTTTCATTCATATATGAGCATTTATTTATATAAATCTTTTTATTTGTTAAAATACTAATCAATATAATACAAATACACAACAAGAATAGATAATATGGCTCTTATTTCTTTTAAATATACTTCAAAAATTGTCCTAACGAATCGTTGGGACAAGTGGGAAAAATGTCACAACAAATATTTTTCAGTTATTTTCTTATTAGAAAATAAATCTGTGAAGCGACTTTCTTATGCTTAGCATGTCTTTTCTCTATCTTCAAAATTTTATGGATATTTTTGACACTTGTCCCAACGATTCGTTAGGACAATTTTTTTTTGCAGCGTTCTGAGAATGTTTTAGGAAATACTAAGAATATTAGACACCGGAAAAATACCATCAAAGTTGCACACTGAATGTCTTATTTTAATGCATGATAAAAACAAATTATAAATTAAAGATAATTAGTAAAAAAAAAAAAAAGTTTTTCAAAATATTTTTTTTTTTCATAAACATGTCTTTTAAAAATAGATTAAAATTAAAAAAAAAAAAAAAAAATTATATATATATATATATATATATATATATATATATATATATATATATATATATATATATATATATATATATATATATATATATATATATATATATATATATATATATATATATATATATATATATATATATATATATATATATATATATATATATATATATATATATATATATATATATATATATATATATATATATATATATATATATATATATATATATATATATATATATATATATATATATATATATATATTATATATATATATATATATATATATATATATATATATATATATATATATATATATATATATATATATATATATATATATATATATATATATATATATATATATATATATATATATATATATATATATATATATATATATATATATATATATATATATATATATATAATATATATATGTATATATATATATATATATATATATATATATATATATATATATATATATATATATATATATATATATATATATGAACCGACCGGGCCCTGCCCTGGCCAGGCTAAAATTCAGGGAAAACCGGGGTTTGCCTGCCGGGGCTAAAATGGCAAATTATACTGTAGGAAGCAATCCAATTTCCGAATCTCCTGAAATTTTCAGTGTATATAGGTTCCTTCCCGGTGAAAAAAAAGTCCATTTCTAGCTTTTTTCTGAGTCTATAACTTAAATTGTTTTTTTTTGTGTGTGTGTGTGGAAATTTGACCCTTTTTCAAATAAATGACGGGGCCAAACCACTCTTTGGAATGACCTGAAATTTGGACTGTATATTAAAAATTATATGGGCTACAAAACCTTCTAACATAATTTTGTTCCCAGAGTTATAAAAAAATATTTTAAGCACAAAACTAACCAAGTATCGAATTTTTTTTTAAATTATTTTTTATTTATTTTTTTTTAAATCCACTTTTTCGGACAAAAAATATAAAAAAAACTATAACTATAACATTTCTTATTTTTGGTGGGTGTATAGAGGAGGGATGAGGCTACAAATTCCTCTCTATACTTTATTCGATGTGATTCATTGGTTTCAAAAAGGTTCATTTTTGACCAAATTTCAAAAATTTCCAAAGTTTGAGAGGCTATATCTCGCTTCAAACAAATAGTATTTAATAATGGACTAAATAAAAGTTGTTGCCTTTTTCCTCCTCTAAACAACAATATCCAAAAATAAAAAAATTAGTAGGTATCGTTTTTTTTTAAATAATTTTTTCCTTCGGAAGGGTACGATTATTGCAAAAAAAAATTTAAGGTGCTTATAACTTTTTGTCTAGACGTGATATCAAAAATTTGTTCCCACTAATGCAAAAAATTGGGACTAAGATTATTCAGTTAAATTTTCAGCTCATGTGGATCAGTGGTTTGACCCAACTATCCATTTTTTTTAAACTTTGGGTCCAAATAACTTTCAAACAGTTATAGTCTCAGAAAAATGCTCGAAATCAACTCAGAACTTCGGGAAAAAATGCATATACCCTGAAAATTTCAGCTCAATCAGTCAAATAATAAAAAAAAATTTCAAACAAAATATAAGAAAATTAAGATTTTTTCTTGTTTGTTTTCAAATTTTCTTTTTCTTTTCTTTTGACCGCTCCTTTTCTGCTAGTGAATGTTCATCTTTGTGTTTTGATTTTAGATACTCCATAAAGATTTGGTTGAAAATTTTTTACT
>SEYY01012253.1:300000-302500 GCA_009176605.1 Armadillidium nasatum | reverse complement strand
TGTTACTTGTGTTCTTCTTATTTTAGTGCCATATATTTTCTCATTGTATACTCTGTCTTTACAGCTTTCTTGAAAATGGCTTTAGTATATAGTAAACCGAAACGTTGAAAGATATTAAAGCTCTTTGCAATAATTGTTTCTTTGTTTAATGTTAAAATTTTGATCTATTGTATTCTATACAATTGTTGTTACATTCATTTTTGGTTATCCTGTTCTATATATATATATATATATATATATATATATATATATATATATATATATATATATATATATATATATATATATATATATATATATATATATATATATATATATATATTTTTTTTTTTTTTTTTGCAGAACCTTTTTGGATGAGTAGCTTATTACTTAAAAAGTATAGATTTCATCCTATTTTATCTACTGTTAAAAGTTCATTAAAGATTGTTAATTATTGGTTACATACTAAAAAGTCAAACCTCTCTTTCCTGTGTTTTCATTTTGAGGATATTAGACTCCATACTCTCCATAGAAGGGAGGCTAAATTCCAGGGAAAAAAATGTTTATCCAGTTTTTCTACAGTTATTGATGGAAAAGGACTAAAAGCTTCTTCAAAAAATTCTAAAATGGTTCGAATTCTCAATGTAGCTGAGAAAAATGATGCTGCAAAAAATTTGGCAGAGATCTTATCACGAGGAGGCTACAATAGAGTAAGTTTTTGATAAAAAATTTTTAAAACAAAATTATAATTTAGAGGGGTTGCTTGGGAATATCTTTTTGAACCTATTTCCCAGTTTTCTTGGGAAACTGAAAAAAAAGAAAAAAAGAAAAAAAAAGAAAAAGGGAAAAAGTGAGAAATACTTCAGTGATAAAATTAATCAGATCAACTTTTACTTTCAATTTTGGATATTTTTATTACACTTGGGTGTATTTAGTTTACTGCTATTCTGCTACTTTGAATTAGATAATGAATAGTAGCTGATTAAGCAATAAAATTTTAATATTATATCAAGCAAATATTATATTTGTGATTAATAAATAAAATTATATGACCTGACAAATCGATAGACTTGTACACATTACAAACTGTGCAGTAGGCTGTAGTTACTATCTAGTTTAGCTTTATAATTTTCTTATCTTATACAATTATTTACCTGTTTTTTTATTGCACAATATTTTTATTATGTATTTTTTTTTACAAAACTGTGTCAATATCATGTAGCAATAAACAAATAGTAGTATAGCTCTCTAACTCTTTGCAGTCTCTTTCTGCTCATTGAATTGTTGCATCACCCTTTTTATACTATTGCTATTACAATGGACACTGCTCTTCAGAACTCTCCTATCACATAACTCCTCCATTGAGTAGGGCTCATGTAACACAGCTTTCTACTCAATCTCATCCTTATTCTGTCCAACTTTTTGACCCCAGACAACTGCTATGCTCGATAATTTTTCTACCTTCCTTTGAGTTGCACACTTTCAAATACAGCATATTGGAACATGTCAGCCTTTAACTGTTTAATGTTAAAATTGTCATTATGTTAAACTCTGATATCGATATTTTCCAACTCTGGTGGAAATTGGTAGGCCTGTGGCCTTTGCCCACCAGAGGAGACATTAAAAAAAAAATTGTACTTTATTATACTTCTATTAGTCTATTGCTGCATGATACTGAGTTTTGTAAAAAAAAAAAAAAAAAAAAAAAAAAAAAAAATATATATATATATATATATATATATATATATATATATATATATATATATATATATATATATATATATATATATATATATATATATATATATATATATATATATATATATATAAATAAATAAATAAATAAATAAATAAATAAATAAACAAACATTGCTCAATAAAAAACAGGACATAAAAAATTTTATAAAATAAAACTATAATTTATAATACTAGCCTAGCTTGTAACTACAAGCTACTGCACAGCCTGTACTGTGTACAAGTATGTTAACTTGTCGAGTAAAATATTATAATTTTATTATTTAATCACCTAAATATAAGCTTGATATAATATTAGAATTTTATTGCATAATCAACTAATATTCATTATCTGATTCAATGTAGCAGCCTAGCAGTAAACTAAATACCCCCAGTGTAATAATCGTACCCAAATTTGATAAGTAAAAGTTACCCTAATTTTATCATTGAGGTTTTTCCCAGTTTTCCCCTGATTTTCCCAGTATTACTGACAACCTTTTCCCAGTTTTTCCAAAGTTTTTCCCTGGGAAAAACTAAGGTAGTAAATAAATAAATAAATAAACAAACATTGCTCAATAAAAAACAGGACATAAAAAAACAACCCTTGATGACATCTATGATGTTTTTTATAAAACAATCTAAAATGACTTAAGTTTTGTTTTCATGAAAAAGTATTGATTTTTTTTTAATTTAAAATTTTTTTTTTTTTTTTTTTTAAATTTCACTGCAGTATCATTTTCAATTTCAAATTATCCTTCTTACCTCATAGCTGAGTGAATTTCAGTAA
>SEYY01012253.1:285000-295000 GCA_009176605.1 Armadillidium nasatum | reverse complement strand
GAAAATACTAATTAACCTCAATTATCATGTACCAAATTTGTTAATGTTTGAGTATCTATGATAATTCATGTGTTCTTAATGATTAACTGAAATTGAGAAAAGTGTAGTCCTATATTTGTTTTTATTTGTAATTATTAAATTTAAACATTACAGTGTTTCATGAAATTGAAAATTGTGTTGTTGAATTTCATTGGAGGAGAGTTCGCCTGTTTGATCAACTTGTTTGCCAAGTATTACATGAAAAATTATTAGAAAAATATGAGGCATTTGTTAAGAGTGTAAAAAGTCGGATGAAGAGTAAATGGAGACCTTTGCCACTAGACACTGTGGTAAGATAAATTATCATTAAGTAAAATTAGAAGAAATCATTAGTTTTCACTGATAAATTTCAGACGTTTTCAGTTTTATTTTTATTCTTTTATCAGTTTTTGTGAAACTCATCAATCAATCTCTCATACCTTTCATTACGAAGTTATTTTCCAAGGGAAATTTATTGGTTTGAATTTCTAATATTTCAATAAATGAAGAGAGTTGAACATTTCTTTTAGCTGTCGTCGTGAGCACAGGCACTGTTATGATTTGCTCTAAACCTGTCATTTATTTAAATTATATAGTAAACAAACATTTTGAATATTGATCAGAAACAGAAAAATTTTTGTCTTCACTGTTGATTTAATATTTTCTACGAAATATTTTGCATACAGAAAAAATATTAAAAGATTTTTAAAAAAATCTGAAATTTTCATGAGAATAGTTATCAGATTTATTTTTTTGTTTTTTGGTTTATTATAGAAATCTTTTGTTCTTCTTCTGTGGAAAGTTTTGAAAGTTTTTTAATCGTTTCATGTAGGAAGTAAAATATAGATATACTGTTACAAGGAAAGAAGCATCAGTTTTTCTTCTGTAATGGTCCATTTAATAGTAGAGTGAAATAGTGCAATTATTTATAAGCTTATAGTTGATTAAAAGAACTATGAAAAGTTCAAGACTCTCTCACATATAAGAAGTAAAAGAAATGTTTTTGATATATTATGGTAGATCGCTTTGCAAATATGCTTGTGTAAAATCATACAAACCATAGCAATGAAACAGCAAAAGGCAAATCTTTAATTACCCTCAAATTTTTAGGTATTTCTTGCATCATGTTGAAACAGATGCTGTTAACTAACTGTTAGTAGTTAAAACCATTGCTCCTGCGCAAAACAAGTCGTACTATATATATATATATATATATATATATATATATATATATATATATATATATATATATATATATATATATATATATATATATATATATATATATATATATATTTCTTTTATTTCAGGAATTAGAGAAACTTGCATCAAGAAAGCTTCGGTTAAATGCTAAAGAGACAATGAGACTTGCAGAGAAACTTTACACTTCTGGTTTTATAAGTTATCCTCGTACAGAAACAAACATCTTCCCAAAGGAATTAGATCTTAGACCCTTGGTTCAGATGCAGACTGTGGACCCTAACTGGGGAGGTATGTTATTTATTAATATTTTTATATTTAATTATATAATTAGTGATGACAATTAATTGTTTTCGTCAAAATTGGCATATTAAAAGAATAAATAAAAGAGAATTTAATTCTTCCTTATTATAAAATTGTTAAATTTGTTAAAATAATGAACCTTTTTAAAATATACTTTTTCAATTTCATCGTTATCGTCAAATTTACGATAATCGTAAAAAATTCTTAATTGCCCTATCACTAGTTGTAATGTATTTAATTTTGCATATCATTGAAATACTAAATTTAAATGATATTTTAACAGCATTTTATCGAAAGTTTTATTATTATTATTATTATTACTACTGCTACTACTATTATTATTACTATTATTATTACTATTGTTATTAATAGTAGTAATAGTAGTATTTCAGTTTTGTATTAATGCATATTTAGTATACGGTTTTTGTTTGTACAAGTTTTGTTACTGAAAAAATGAATCCATATTAAAGATTATTATTATTATTATTATTATTATTATTATTTCAATAATTAATTGATCAATTTAAATTGACCTTCATTAATTGTGCATTCTTAATATACGGTACGTGAATTAGTAATAAGATATTCCTTTACTTAGAAATATTTATTATAGAAGACTTTTTGCACACTTACTTCTTAGCCTACTTTTGTTCTGTGTGAATGGAAGGGTAAGGTTGCGTGGAGGTGCTTATTACAACCCTCAAATAATTGCACCCACTAAAATAATATGATCAGTTAATTGCCATGAATATACAACTTGACATTCAAAAAAGTATTTACAAAGAAACTATGAGGTTATACCCTTACATTGACAAGCTGCATTTTTAAAATTCATTGTGTGTGATATTAGCTGCTGACCGATATAATTATGGATAACTAGACAGAGGTGAACCAGTCGACATAGTACAGAATGCCGCACTTCTGATAAAGAAAATACTTTTTTTACAAATGTAGATAGTGAATTAGAAGTCTTATTCACCAGTTTTGTCTTGAGAACTAGAGGAAAACCATTGGCAGTGATGAACACTGAAGTCACTAACATTACGAATATCAAAGAAAGGTGAAGACAAGAGAATGTACATTTTGGAGTTAAGGTAGTTTAAGAATTTAGAATTGTCAGTAGAATCGGGAGATAAATAAACATAAGAATTTAATTCTAGACTGGTAAAAACTGGAAAAATTCAGAGAACTCCAAATTAGTAACACAAAAACAGATATCATCATTGTTCACAAATGATGCACAGTGTAAGGTTAACTCTAAGAGGGCTCAAAAATAATCGGTGAGGTTTAAGTGGAAGAGAATTGGTATCAAAGTAGTATAGGCCGCGAGATCGACTGCAATTAGGCTTAACGAAATCTAGACCGGAAGCTGATCTCAGCTTCTTTCCTGAGGCCTTTTTGACAGGAATTAGACAGGAAGTCGATCTCAGGCACCTTCCTGAGGCTTTTTGACAGGAATTAGAAAGGAATTCGACCCTCAAGCTCTTTCCTGAACGCTTTTAGAACGGAATTCCACAGAAACAAATCACCTGGGAATCGAATCATAGCCGCTGCAACATCCTGCAAGGGTTTTCGGAACACGGAGGTTCCTGAAAGGTGGGAACGGAGTCCCCCCTCATAGAAAGGTTTCGTAACACGGAGGTTCCTGAAGGGGAGGAATGGAGTCCCCCTCGTAGAAGGGTTTCATCAAAGCGGGAATTAGAATAAAGTTTGTGAATATTCCAAAGTTAGTATATATATATATATATATATATATATATATATATATATATATATATATATATATATATATATATATATATATATATATATATATATATATATATATATATATATATATATATATATATATATATATATATATATAAATAGAATTTGCAATGCGAGTTGTCACTAATGGACCAACTCCAAGGCAAGGTAAAAAGAGTGATCAAGCTCATCCTCCCATTCATCCAACTAAATATGCTCCAAATCTTGATGGAAATGAAAAGAGAGTGTATGAATTCATCGTTCGTCACTTCCTCGCCTGCTGCGATAAAGACGCCAAAGGGACTGAAACCATTGTTGATATTAATATCGCAGACGAAGAGGTAAGTTTAACTATTAAATTATCGATTGAATATTAAATATTGAATGTTGAGTTCTTTATTGTTTTACAAAAAAAAAAAATGACATCCTGTTATTTATGGCATTTTCCGATTATTTTGTGTGTGTGGTTTTGCATAAGAACTTCTTAAATTATTGACTTATTATTTTTATTATTATTATTATTATTACTTATTATCATTATTATAATTATTGATACATTTCTAATAATAAGTATAATAATAAATGTTTCAAGCTTGTATGGGCATCATCTCAGCAACACAGTTCAACATTGTTCCAATGTTATAAATATTTCTTTTTTGATTCAATAAAGATTGATGATCATTATGAATAATAATAATAATAATTATAAATTATACACTAATACACAAATATAGTATATTAGTGTATAAGGAGTATGAGACAACAATTTCTAGAAAATGAATTATCAAGTTTTTAATGCGTGATGTACATTTTTAGTACGAAAAATTGGTATCACTAGATTATGAATTAGGAATGATACAATTTGCCTGATAAAGGTTAATATAAGCCAATCTCCTTATCCGTTTATTTTAATTTAATATATATATATATATATATATATATATATATAATATATATATATATATATATATAATATATATATATATATATATATATATTATATATATATATATATATATATATATATATATATAAACCAATTTTCTATTACCTTTGTAATCGTAGTTTACAGCTTCTGGTCTAATTATTCTCGAGAGAAACTACTTGGAGGTTTATCCTTACGACAAATGGAGTGACAAAGAGATGCCGAACTATCAGCAAAATCAAGTCTTTCAGCCAACGTCTATTGACATGGTTGATGGAGAGACTTCTCCGCCTCCTCTACTGACAGAAGCAGATTTGATTGCATTGATGGAAAAACATGGCATTGGTTAGTATTTTTTTTTTTCATTTCATTTAATAAAATGACAATAAATATGTATGTTATTATTATTATTATTATTGAGCGATATCAAATTTGTGTTAAGTGATGTAAAAAGTCCTTTTTTTTTTTTTTCCTTGGAAACTTTTCGTGATTATAAAGTGATTGATTACGTCATTCATGTTATTGGAACTATGACGATTTTTAGTATCATATTGAGATTATATTTAAGATCTTAAGAATGATGAGAGATTTGAAGATGTGAATGTGTCTTTAATTTGAAGTAGGAAATAGATTGTTATGGATCTGAAAAAATATATCTTGAAGTGGATAAAAAACATAAAGGTACTATTGTTTTAAGAGAAAGTGAAACATTTATGGGCTTAGTGAGTTTTTTTCCGCCGTATGACAGGCTAGTAAGATAATTGGTTTAAATTAGATCATACTTTTTCTGTTATTTGAACACTTAATTCAAGGTTTACCTTTCAACCTGAGAGCCAATTTTTAAATAACTGCCACATAAATCAGCCAGAAATATATCTGATTAATTATTTCATAATTTCGTGGGATACTAATGATCATGTAATAAATTACTGAATTTGACTGGGAAAAAGCCATTTTAATTACACATTTTCTTATAGCTGTTACTTATTATAAACATTTCAGGCTTATTTATAATATTAATATCCTGTCAAAATTTTTCTTCTAGTTAAAAACTTGAAAACGGTATTAGTTTTTATGTTTACCATTAATTGACTTGAATTCAAAGAAAATAAATTCACTAATAAGTGTGATGATAGGGAGGCTGGGAACATTGATCAAAATTACTGTTTTGAGTTTTTTATACTTTAAGTAGAAGAAGAAGAAGAAGAAAAAAATACCATAAATTCTTGGCTATCAAGTTTTAAGTTACTTTCAATACAGTACTGTTCTTTACAAATTTTTTGTTTTTACTTTTTGTTAGGATTGAATATTAAATATTAAAGTACTTAGCTTTTACTATTACCAAAAAAAAAAAAAAACTTTGAAGATAAGGAAAAGTAAGGACCAACCTGCTGTTATATATATATATATATATATATATATATATATTATATATATATATATATATATATATATATATATATATATATATATATATATATATATATATATATATATATATATATTATGTATAATTTTCCTTATTTTCAATAGGAACTGATGCCACTCATGCAGATCACATAGAAACCATCAAAAGTCGGCTTTATGTTGGACTTCAGGAAACACGATTTGTACCAGGGGAACTTGGAATGGGTCTTGTGGAAGGTTATGATTCAATGGGCTTTCAAATGTCCAAACCTAATCTCAGATCAGAATTTGAAGCCGATCTGAAGAGGTATAACAATTTAAATTATGAAACTAAACCATTTTCTCACATGAAAGTCTGCAGATTTAATTTCCAAAGAATGGATTTTCTCTATTATTATTATTATTATTATTATTATTATTATTATTATTATTGTTATTATTATAAATTATAAATTCAGACAAGTGAATATCAGAATTCTTCAGTATTCATTTATTATTCAGCTCTCTCTTATAAGAAAATATTATTATAATTTAGGATTTGTGATGGCACCAAAGATCCTAAACTGGTTTTGAAAGAACAAGTCGGCAAATATCGAAATGTTTTTGTGGAAGCTTTGAAGCAAGTAAGTTTTATGTTAAAATTATTAGATATTTGCATTATATATATATATATATATATATATATATATATATATATATATATATATATATATATATATATATATATATATATATATATATATATATATATATATATATATATATATATATATATATATCCTAGGCTTCGAAAATTGATGTCGCTTTAGGTAAATTTTTGAATGAAACTCCACAGACACCAGTTGACGTTGCAATTCCAGATGTTCCCCAAATGGATTCGGTGATGACTTATTCTTTTAAAAATTTAAAAAGATTTTATAGTTAAAATTTATGAGTATAAACAGTTTTATGACAAGGTGGAAGTCATTTAGCTTTGGTTAACTAAAAGTAAAATTTATTTGTATTTTTATTTAATATTTTTGAGAGGGCAAGGTTAAGATTTTTGAAATTTTCCACTATCTTTCCATTAGAGAATTCATGATATGAAATTCATATATCTTGTTATTCAGAACTTGATATTCAAATTTGAACACACTGAGATATGTAAATCCTAACTTTTCATCATAACAGAACATGTCGGATAGTTTGTCACTGCCCAACATCTTTAGTCTCCTTTAATAATATTGGTCTATTAGTTTTATTTAACAAAATTTAGATAGATATTTCAGTCGCATCTCCAAATCATTCATATAAAAACATCCTTATCTATGTAAAATTTACATTCATGTTAGCTTTATTTTGATATTCAATCACTCATGGATAATTAAAATCCCATTCATTATTAATTTACAAATATTTTTCCATTATTGCAGCTTCTTCATTATTTCTTTTAGGAAATTTAATACTAAAGGTTTTCATTCATTTTTTTTCAGATTAGTAGGAATAATCCATCAATTTTTATTCTTAAAATTAATGGTATTTATTTTCATTTGCATTCTAAGGTTAAACGCACAACAGTACTCTTCTTTCTTTTATTGTTTAGTATTAATAATTAATACTTAATTTTTCATTTTAATAGCAACTGTATTTTTTTTTCAGTCTATTATGAAATGTCCATCTTGTGGTAGCGATATTATCATAAAATCAAAACGAGACAACAAAGGTTTATATGCTTCTTGCCAAGGTTACCCTGATTGTAGGGAGTGTATCTGGTTTCCAGACCCTGTTAAGAAAGCCGAAGTATTGGATGAAAAGTGTACTGTTGTAAGTTTAACAGCCATTATTTGCCCTATATATATATATATATATATATATATATATATATATATATATATATATATATATATTATATATATATATATATATATATATATATATATATATATTATATATATATATATATATATATATATATATATATATATATATATATTATATATATATATATTATATTATATTTATTTATTTATTTATTTATTTATTTATTTATTTATTTATTTATTTATTTATTTATTTATTTATTTATTTATTTATTTATTTATTTATTTATTTATTTATTTATTTATTTATTTATTTATGGTGATTGGACAAAGATTTGAAAACGCCTGGTAAATGTATTAATTAAATTTTTTAATATTTCACAACCGCCAGAATTATTCTGAGTATGGATAAATATAAGTCCTTGATGATACATAATGATGTGTTGCCATTCAAGATGCAAAACTAGACCAAATTCCTTTAGGGATACTGGCTGTGAATTGCGATCTCGAACTCTGTTCTCCAATAGTGACCACAGTGGTTCTAGGATATTAAGGTCTGTCGGTGTTAGGTACCAAGCCACAACTGGACAACATGAGCTGTATAAGCTGACTTCTATCATCTTGATAAATGGCATCACTCCCAGGAAACAATATCTGCACCATAAATGGAACCTGGTAACACAAAATGCGCACATAATACCTGACAGTCACATTATCGTGCATGGTGATAATGAGGCCTATAGAATACCATAATATGGTTGCCCAAACCATAACGGAACCCCGTTCATATTTCACTCGTGACATAAGACAGTCCTGATCATATGCCTGGTGTGTTGTTCTCCACACATAAATTTGTCGGGAGGTTGAGAACTGTGTAAAATTCGATTCTCTGACAAAGGGCTATCTTCCATTGGGTCGTCATTCCAATTCTTAAGAGTGTGGCATCATTCTCTCCACTTTCTGGCGTTAACTTTGTTTGCAAGAAGTTTTGGACCTTCTTCAGAACATCCATGAATATTCGACCTGAGTTTCATCTTCACTGGCGTTCAGTTCAAAAATAACTTTTGCAGTTATTGTTTTCTTATTTTTGATCACAATCCTTTGAAAATTCTTGTTTGTCTCTGTCACCCAACTTTAACAGACTTCCACGCTGGTGTTTATCGGATGATATTTTTCCGGAATCACAATATGCACTTATGACTGTGAATACAGTACTTCGCGATACACCAAATAACATTGCTACTATACTCACAAACATGCGCATCAGCAATTTGTCTTCTTTGAAATTCTGTAAGTACATTATTGATCACAAATCAAGTGATGCTTCGTACCAACGTTATAAGTTACATATAACACGTGACACACATCTGCATATGGCTACCTCTTTAATTTTGCGATAGAATTTGTCATATTTATGAATTCTTTCTGATGTTTCCATGTTTTTGTCCAACCTCTTATATATATATATATATATATATATATATATATATATATATATATATATATATATATATATATATATATATATATATATATATATATATATATATATATATATATATATATATTGTGCGTGCATGGTAAAGAGGAAATTCCAAGCAACACTAAGCAGAAAACGGAAAATAGAAATGAAAAGTTGACTGGCTCTGAAATAGTCTTTGAAAGTGAGAGTGCTCTAATTGTGAAGTTAGAAAGAGGAAGATGCATTGTAATAACTATAGTATATAAGGAGATAATTCTGCAGTTTGGTAAGTATATATATATATTGAAAGAGTGGATCATGTAGGAGAGTTAAAAGTACTTTATAACCTTTAGTCTTTTCGAAAAGAATGTGAATAAAGAAAATAAACTCCCAAGAATACAGGAAGAAGGGAGGTTTATGTTGTGTGTTTTCAAAGGAAGTAATTGTTTTATTGAATATTACATTAAGTAGAAAGATGAAGGAATTAATAGAGAGGCCACGGAAGTGATGGTCATTGCACAGAGCTTTATACAAGAATTCACTTCATATTTACTTGATTTTGAAGTTTCACTTATAGGGAGATTTTTACATATATGCTTACTGACCCAGATGTATACTTGTATCAGGAAATGATATATACATTGGAAAGTGTTGCTTCTAGCTAAAAATTACAAGACCATTGCCGTTTAAGTATTCAATTATATAGTGTTCGACAGAGAAAGGATGAAATCGTGTGGAAAGGCGTGCATTGCTCTTTACTGGAGGAGTCACATAACTGGAGAATTCAGAAGAGCTATGTCCGTTGAAGTAGCGATAGTTCAAAGAGTGCAAGTAGGCTGAAAGAGTTTCACCTTTCCAAGGGGAGCTGTGCCAGTGAAGCCACCCCAGATGTGTGAGGCTTACACCATACTGGGAAGAACTACATCCCAATTAAGAGAAGTAATTGAGGGGTGGTAAAATATTCTGAAAGCGCCTCAAAACACCAATACTTTTAGAAGATTGATTAGAAAGAAATAATGGATCATTCCAAGAAAGATCTTGAAAAAATGAGACACGAAGAATAGGTCACAAAGGTTTTTGAAGAGGTTACAATTAAATGTAAGATTATCTAGTAGAAAGATGAAGGAACTTATAATT
>SEYY01012253.1:275000-280000 GCA_009176605.1 Armadillidium nasatum | reverse complement strand
AAAAAATTTGTTCTTTAAACTCTAAATGGTAGCTAAATGACCTTTTCTGACTACCATGATGTTAACATTGCAGTATTTCATTTTTCCTCATTCTCTGTTTAGTTTTACCTGAGGAGGGAGACAGGAGAGTTCTCTGAAACCATTGTGCTACCTATTGTTTTTATTTCTGTTTCGGTTATCGTCCTTTTTAATAATGTTACCCTCGTTTTAATGTCTTACTTTTTATTATTTTAATTATAGTGGCTTTTAAAAATTTGTATTATATTAATAGAGAACGAGCGTGGAAGTTTTCTTTAAAATTATTATTATTATTATATATATATATATATATATATATATATATATATATATATATATATATATATATATATATATATATATATATATATATATATATATATATATATATATATCAGCTTAATTTAAAGAGGCTTTTTAGGAACTATAAATCGAAAAGTAATATCCAATTTTTCAGCTAGTACAGATATTATTATTATTATTATTTATTCATTCTTTCATACATTCATTCATTCATTCATTCATTCACACGGGAGTCATTTTGTATCTTTCCCTGAGTTGGCCCAGTGTGTTTCGCCCATTTGGAATGAGCCTCAGGTTAGATTTCTGGACCTATCTATAACATCCTGGTTGGATGTCCCTTAGAAGCCCTACCGACGGAGGTACATCCCTAACTTATGTACCATCCCCTTTCGGACGGTCTATCTTAAGTCTTATCAGAATCTCCATCATTTCGCATCAACATCATCTTTGCCTTTCTAGGTAACTTACGCCTAACATGCAAAATTTGACATTCTTGAAATGCTCGTTCTTTCGTTTTGTCTAGGTGTCTTCCCTTGTGTTGGTCCCCAACCTAGTATTGCCCCATCCCAGTTATAAGCTACTCAAAAAAAAAAAAAATTTTAATATTAATTTCATGTATCTTACAAGGGTTCTCTTTCGCAATGTCAGTCTATACCGTAGTTACTTCCTTTCAAGAAATAAAGCTGAGATAAAACTGATATACCGTTTCAGATAACCTTTTCCGTTTCGTTTAGGAGTCAACCCTGGCGTCTATTTCCTGAGATAGTGCCGCAGCTTACTGATATATAGTAAAGACCCCAGTACATTCTAAAAAAAATTTAAAATTATTATTATTATTTATAGGTGGAAGAGGTTCTTCTAGAGGTCAAAATAGGGGTGACAGAGGAGGCCTGAAGCGGAAAGGTAGTGAAGGAGAAACTGGCCCCAAGAGAAAATGTGGCTTGTGTGGAGAATATGGCCACGATAGGAGAAATTGTCCGAACACGTGACAGCAGCCTCCTTTGTAATTATTATTATTATTATTATTTGTACATAAAAAATGTTAGAATTTTTCTGAGATTAAAAGTTTATTTGTAAATATAAATTATTTTTACACATTTTAATAAATATTATTTTTCCTTTTGGTTTAGCTTGTACCTTCGTTTACTTTATTTTTAAACAGTTACTTATTTAATTTTGATAATTAAACTTCTTTTTAGATTTTATTTTGAAGTAAATGATGACCGTGCTATGTTACTAAAATAGGTAAGTTCGTTACATCATTTTTATATTGTCTTGTCTTTTCCATATTGATTTTATCATTATTTTCATAATTTTTAAAGCATGATTGGCATGAGTATGTGCATGCAATTTCTGTGAGGAATGTGTCTAAGCCCGAGTAAATTCCCGGAATACTTTTGAAATTGAAAATATAAAAAAGATAATTTTTGGTTGAAAGGTAAGTGATCTTAGTTCTATTTTCTAATACAGCTTTTTTTTCTTCCATGATTATTTATATGGTTTGTAGAAGAATTAAGCGTATTCATACCAGTTTATTTAATTTTTATGTAAATTTTGATATATCGGTTTATTTTAGATTTTCAGTATTGAATAGGAAATTTTTAAGTATCATATTGTGTTCAGTGTAGTTAAAATAAATGAACGGTATGATTAATGTTGGAAAATATTAACTCTCTCTCTCTCTTTCTCTCTCTGAGTTAGACTCGGTAAACGCTGTATGCGAGTACAGATTGAATCTTTAAATTTTATGAAATTGTTTAGATTTAATGTTCCTTCTTACAACTTTTATCACTTTCAACATAAAATTGATTAAATATTTCGCTTATGATAAGTAAAATATTGATATCCCAGACTAAGTGTAATAATAATGATTTTGACGGAAATTTATTTAAAATAGAACTATAAACAGTTTTGATATCGCTGCCAAAATTCGTAACTTTCTGCTGATTAAAAAGGTTGAAAAGTCAGCAGTATTTATTGTTAATGTTTTCGTTACTTGTTATTAATTAATTTCTTGTGAAGAAGAAAGGATAATATAAAAAATATGTAAAAGTTGAAAATACTTAAGACTTAATAACACCATTTTCAGTACAATTTAAATCTGGATCCATGTATTTACAAACTGAGCCCCCAATGATATTATCATGAAATCAATTTATACTTAATTGTTCGCTATTATATATTTTACAAAACATTTAAACATTGAAGGTCATAAACTACAGTAATAAAAATTCTTGACTTAAGATCAATAATAATATTTAAACATATACTTTTCCTCTTATCTTCTCTAGTTCCCAAGTTATTCCTTATGAATTAATATATATATATATATATATATATATATATATATATATATATATATATATATATATATATATATATATATATATATATATATATATATATATATATATATTATAATAATTTTAAATTATATATTTTTAAGATTATATATATATATATTTTAAGATTGCGATATACCGCAATAAATAAGTTAGCAAATATAGATCACTTGCGGGAAGGTGAAGATTTGTCAGCTCTGAAGTTGAACCTCTGCATCTTGCAACTAAAAATCGACATTCCCGACGTTTTACAGTTAAACCATTCTCAAAGGCGAAAAATTTTGATTCAAAGATAACTTTAAACGTCTAACCTTTGAAATAAATTTTTTAGTGGAGACAAATGAAAAATATTTAAGTGCCGCTATATTTAATTAAATAAAATTTTAAAAATATTTTAAGGAATTTTACAAAATGATTTTCTCCTTTAATTAAATTTTAATACTCATGTAGTTTATGGGAACTGAAAAGAGGCAATGCTGAAACTTGTTCTGTTACCATCATTACTGAAACTTTTCATTGCTTTTTGTAGGGAATAGTTGGGTTTTCCATATATGGGACTATATTCCAAACTACAAATTTCTACGTCATTACAATTTTCTTGGAATTGTTACCTGCTAGAAATTTAAAACCGGATTTGTAGGTATAAATTAAGTAGCTATTTATTTTAAAAGCAATACATTTCAAAAACGTTTTCATTGACAAGTGGTTAATCTTAATTTTTGGGTTTTCACAATGATATATTTGAGTGTATATATGTGAGTGGAAAAGCTGTGGTGAGCACCTTCATATTGTGTATATATATTATTAAGTTTGACTGTTTTTAACCTTCAGTAATTGTTCTTGGAATAAATTCATACATTCAACTTTCGAATAGTCTCCAGTAGAAAGGTATCATTAAATAAAACATCTGTCAATTGTTTCATAGACATTAATGAAGAACATATTTCTTACTCTGTTTAAAATTGTTAGTTTTTCGGTGATGTGTAAGACTGATAATTAATTGGGCTGGTTCGAAAATACTTTGCAGTTCGTCCTGGTTCTCCTCAACCCAAGAAAAGATTGAGAGTTTATGGTTGCGTTGTCATCGAAAAACAGTACCAATGTTAGGATACTAGATCTGGGAATATGAGATAGATTCACCCTGATTTGCGTGTCAAGATTGTCACCGTCTGCTGTTTTACTTCTATCCTGTCCTGTTCTGTCAAATCATCTCGGTTGCAGGTTTTCCTTACCGCTCAAAATCTATAGGTGGTATGGATACTGGGTATAGCATTAAGTTTTCCCAACTGTAATATTTCTCGCTCTCTCTCTATTCAAGCCACTCCATTTTACGCGGTCAACGGATTTCAATTTGAAAATTATAATTTTAGCTCACTGATGACCAATTATAGGTTAAATATTCGTACGCTACTTTCATAGTGTTTTCTGTAATGAGTACTATCTATCTCTTTGTCCAAACAGTTTCGAATACTCCATGCTTTCTTGAAATGAAACCCTCCTAGCTTCAGACTAATCTTCCTTTATCAGGGCTTCAATAATTACAGATAGGATTATCATTGAATGGCTTGCAAAGTATAAAGCTTAGCTAAGTGATTATTCTTGAAAGGATAACATTGTCTATCTCATTAACCAAGCTTCTAAGAGGTTGAATGTTCTGAGGCCTATTTAGAATTTCTTTTCACTATTCCGGTTAGTTTTCTTTCTTTGTATGGAGTATACTTGCAAATCTGAGATGATTCCACACACTACTCTTCTTGATAAAAGTCTAGCTTATTTAACATAGAGAGTAGAGCTGAACGAGGACAGGGGCCAACTCGGAAGCACACTCCCTCAGAACACGAGGGGGAATGCCATCCGGGCCACTGGCCTTCCTGACGTTCATAGATTTCAGGATCCCATGCACCCGATCATGAGTAATTATAGGTAGAGGCATGGGACACCTGAGAGGAGAAGGAGTAGGAGGAGGGATGCCAGAATCGAGCAAGGGTGGAATTAGATTGAAAAAAGGAAGGTCCGAAGAGTATAGATAGATATATATATATATATATATATATATATATATATATATATATATATATATATATATATATATATATATATATATATATATATATATATATATATATATATATATATATATATATATATATATATGAAAAGTGACAAAATGAAGATTGTCGTCAGGTTTTTTTGCAACTTTTATCGTGTTCCTTTTCTTTTTTATTCTTTCACTTGAGTGAGAAATCTCGTAATGTTCTTACCGCATTTGTCACATTACCTTTTGATTACTTTCAAAATGTGTGTTTAGTCTAAAGCTTTCCTCACTCCTTTGAATTG
>SEYY01012253.1:257500-260000 GCA_009176605.1 Armadillidium nasatum | reverse complement strand
ATCACAGTAACACTCATATCATATGCCTGTCAGGATCAATTTCCTACGTGCTAAGAGGCTATTTTTTTATGCATATGATAATATAAAATAATTTTAAATAAAACATAATTACAAACTTATTTAATGGGAAAAAAAACGAGTTCATTTAAACTTGGTTATTCTCAATTCTATTATATATATATATATATATATATATATATATATATATATATATATATATATATATATATATATATATATATATATATATATATATATATATATATATATATATATATATATATATATATATATATATATATATATATATATATATATATATATTGAAAATTTTACTGTATATAAGACTTTAATTGTATTTAAAAGATTGTCTCCAGTTCCATAAGAGAAAAAAAAAAATGCCAAATCTGACAGAAATTAAAACTATTATCTTGTGCGAAAATTGTTTCCTATTCTCTAAGGTATTATACTAAGGTAACCGTCCGTCCAGATTTTTTAAGCCGTGTCCCGATTTTTTTAGAGGGTAAATCGGGACGGATAATAGTATTTTATCCAACTTTTATTTAAAGTAGATGGCAAAAAAAATTTTTTTTTTTTTTTTTTTTTTTTTTTTTTTTGTAGAATGTCCTTAACTAATAAACCATATGACTTGTTTTTGAAAACAACAATCGTATTTCTTCTTTATATTAAAAATCATCCTTCTTTATACATCCCATAAAAACCCTTACGAGCAGGGTATTTGGGAGGGGGGAGGGGCAATGTTCAGAAGCGTCCCGATTTTTGGTCAGAAAAAATATGGTCACATTATACCCCTTGTATGGAGTGACTCCGCACACTACTCTCCTTGATAAGATGTAGTCTGTAGGGCTTTTCAACTTGCCAACTCTCTTGCTCTCACTAATCTTTTCATGTTTGAAGATTTTAACGTTTGAAAGAAAATCTTCATGAAACGAAAATTATTTTCTTTGTTTTTGTTTTTTCTATTTATTTAAAATAAAAAAAAATATTTTGTTTATATATTTATTCTTTTTATTAACTTTTTCAAGGGTATGGGTGAGATGAAGCTACTTATGAGGTGGATTTTTTTAGAGAATATATATATATATATATATATATATATATATATATATATATATATATATATATATATATATATATATATATATATATATATATATATATATATATATATATATATATATATATATATATATATATATATATATTATTATTTATTTATTTATTTATTTATTTATTTATTTATTTATTTATTTATTTATTTATTTATTTATTTATTTATTTATTTATTTTTTATTTATTTATTTATTTATTTATTTATTTATTGATTTATTGATTTATTGATTTATTTATTTATTTATATATATATATATATATTATATATATATATATATATAATATATATATATATATATATATATATATATATATATATATATATATATATATATATATATATATATTAAAAAATAAATAATTAAATTCAGGGGCATTCTTGCTAAGAGTTTTTCTCTATAAATTTAATTGGAACCATTCGCCAAGTCTATCCATTTCGTTAACTTATACGCTATTCGGACTTGGTAAGGATACTCGGTATCTTTTCTTGAGAACCTCATTTTTTAACTCCTTTTAGGGAAGTAATGTTACTTTTATTGTTATATTTTTAATACTACTATTACTACAAATAAAAATTATAATAATAATATAATTATGCTTCTTACTTTCTCTGTAAGTTGTTCTCAAAAATTATATTAAAAAAATTAAATTTCAATTAGATGAAATTTTTTAGGGAATTGGAAGCGAAATATAAAATATATAATAATAATAATAATAATAATAATAATAATAATAATAATAATAATAATAATAATAAAAATAATAATAAGTATGGAAATTAAAATGGTATTATTTACCTTGTGTGGTGAAAGAACTTCTGGCTCCCCTGCGCAGTTCACACTATCTGAATACTCCATCACTAATTTTAATAAAGGTTTCCTTGGTTTCTTTGTGTAGGGTTTTATATTTCTTTTTGAGGGAGTTGGAAGTGATTCTTCTGATTCACAGGGTAATCGGACTGCTGTAAATACTCTCTTTTTATTTGACTTGTGTTGACTTCTTTGGCGTTTGTGTCCTGATGATCGATGCTGTCTTTCTGTAGATTGTGGTTCTACAGTTTCTATAACTTCAGTGGTTGTATTTCTACTTGGACTGGTATGTGGCTGTTGATAATCAATTTCTATATACGGTGAACTAGACTCTTTTAATACTTCAGGACTAGATTCGTTTGTACAAGTTAATTCTTGATTGGAACTTGTTCTCGTGTTCTCTGGTAATAAATCTAAAGATTCATAGTCTTCAATATTATTTAATACATTTTCTAAAAACGAACTTATATTTTCTTGGTTTCGAATTTGATCGAAGAATGGATTATTGGAATTATTTTCTTCTAATTCAGATTCTTGTTTGGTATCTGATTCTTCAG
>SEYY01012253.1:252500-255000 GCA_009176605.1 Armadillidium nasatum | reverse complement strand
GAAATTACTAATAATATAATCTTAAATATATAGTAATAAAATTATTAACTAATAAATAACAATATTAGTAATAATTCAATTTAATAAAATATATGAAATTAATAATATCCATTATGATAGAAATACGAATGTTAATAGTAGTAAAAGAAATATGGCAGATAAAATTAGTTTTTCATTCTTTTCTCAAAAGAATTTATTTTAATACTATTGCTAACGAAGTTAAATTATATATAAGTAAGATATGTATTATTAAGAATTGACAAGTTATTAATGCTGTTTTCCATACAAATAGTAAATAAGAAAAAAAGCCTTTTTTTTAATTAAATTAAAGAGAAAAGTAAATAACTCTCTTAAAACTTTTATTTTTAATATAAGAAAATATAAAATCCTTTTTAAAATTAATTATTATTCTTGATATAAAAATACAAAAAATTATTTTTCTCCTAATAATAATAATAATAATTATAATAATAATAATAATAATAATAATAATAATAATATAATAATAATGATCAATAAAAATTGCAACACAACAGAAATTAAAAAAAATAGTTGTAATATAATTTCTAAAGAAAACCTCTTTATACACCATAATAAATGCCCGGACGTACACGAATTGAAGAATGCATTAGATAATATTAATAAGTAAGCTCCAGAGAGAGAGAGAGAAAAAAGAAGAGATTTGCCAAGAATCATGAAAATATAAAACTGAAATTCAGAGAAAGGAATGAGAGAGATTTTTCTGTGGGAGATCCTATCGAATACTTTATACAGAACGAAATATAAAAGAATAAAGAAAAGAATTGACAAACTATTATTGAATTGTCATTAGTTATATGTACAAAGTTTGAGGTATCTCTGAATACGATTTAAAAACTTCTAATATTAAGTGACAATTGTAAAACTCTTACCCTCTTACTACCAAATTCACGAAAACATTTTTTTTTTTTTTTTTCATTTCTATTTACCTGTAAAATTGATTTTAACTTAAGGAATGTAATAGAGCAAGAAAAGCCTCCATTATAATTTAATTTTCATTTTATGTAAGCTTGTCACTTTCAGGGGCACCACTTGAAATGAGGATTGAAAATATATGAAAGAAAATTATTAGATAATAATAATAATAAAGCATTTTATAAGTTATATTAAGATTTATGTAAAATAACCGATCAAATATATTTTACATCGTTCAGTTGATTGCCTGAGATTTCTTAGAATTAAAATAAACAATTCTGAGAAATCATCCACGATTTATTCTGACAAAGAAAGCCAAAAAGGGTCAGGTCAGGATGTGACCTATGTAGTGTCATTTTTTAAAGCCGTAAAACGTAGCTATTAAATATTAATCTAGTTAAATAATATTTTAAAATATTATTTAACCACTTGAAATGAGGATTAAAATATATTAAGGAAAATTATTAGATAATAATAATATTAAAGCATTTATATAACTTTTATTAAATTGACAGTGAGAAGAAAGAAAAAAAAATAAATATTTAAATTTAATAATAAAAAAAAAAAAAAAAAAAAAAAAAAAAAAAAAAAAAAAAAAAAAAAAAAAAAAAAAAAAAAAAAAAAAAAAAAAAAAAAAAAAAATATATATATATATATATATATATATATATATATATATATATATATATATATATATATATATATATATATATATATATATATATATATATATATATATATATATATATATATATATATATATATATATATATATATATATATATATATATATATATATATATATATATATATATATATATATATATATATATATATAATAATAAAATATATATAAATAAATTAATATGTAGATTTAAAATTTTAGTGAAAAGGAAAAAACCTGATTTTATTTTTAAAATCATTATTTTTTATTTTTTTTTTTTTATTTTTTATTTATTTTAAAAAAAAATTTTTTAATTTTTTTTTTTATATAATTTATATATATATATATATATATATATATATATATATATATATATATATATATATATATATATATATATATATATATATATATATATATATATATATATATATATATATATATATATATATATATATATATATATATATATATATATATATTTATATATAATTCATTTTTTGATTTTGTACCAATTAATCGACAAATGATATTAATTATTAATTGATTTAAACTTTTAAGCAATTCAATAATGAAAAATAATATAAATAATAATAATAAATAGTAAAAGAAAGTAATATAAATAATAATAAATTAATAATAAATAAATAATAATAATATCAGAAGAGTGACTAATTTCAAGCCATCAATTAAAATTCTGTATTTTCATCATTTTCTGCAATATTAATGATAATTAATATTTAATTAATTAATTATTAATTAATTGTAATTAAAATAAAAGTTCATGTTAATTAAAATAAATGAACATGGTAGTTATTCTTCATTAATTAAAACCTGTGTTCACAGTTATTAAATTATTTTATCTTAATTAAAATCTAAGTC
>SEYY01012253.1:240000-245000 GCA_009176605.1 Armadillidium nasatum | reverse complement strand
TATATATATATATATATTATATATATATATATATATATATATATATATATATATATATATATATATATATATATATATATATATATATATATATATATATATATATATATATATATATATATATATATATATATATATATATATATATATATATATATATATATATATATATATATATATATATATATATATATATATATATATATATATATATATATATATATATTGGACATTACAAGGAGGACGCAACACTCATTAAACTTGGCAAAAGTTGCATATGAAGAAAGAGACAAATGCGACATAAATGTACCGCATCAGCAGATGTTGAAATTGATTTCCTGCAACTTGGATGCAGGTTCGTGCCCGTTTAAACACGATCCAACTCCTCAATTCCATTTGGGTCCTCTAAAGAACTAAACCAACGACAGTACCGTTAAGCATTTTACGTATCTTCTGAATCTCATATTTTACATTTAGAACTTTTGGTTGATGGACAGCAAATTGGTTGGGATGCAATTTTAACTCCTTTGTAGCTCTCAAAACATTAGTTGGTGATGATCCAACCTGTGAAGATGAACTTTCGGAGAGACTTCCTGGGTTAGGGTGATAAAACCTGCAAGAATATCGGAAGTTAATAGAGACTACCGGTCTGCTCTCTTTCGATTTGGTATACATCTTGTGATACGATTTTTTTTTTTTAATCAAACGTGATTTCGTCGACTTGTTTGTAGCTTTTGACTGAGAAAACCAATTCAAATTCCCTTTTCATAAGTTTGTATGATTTGTACGCAAAATACGTTTCAATAATGTACATTCGTCTTTTCTGAATTTTGCTAGCATAACACAACGGAATGAACGCCATAGTGTGACTGGCGTGTAATTTTGTCTTTTCCACTGTTACAGCCTATTTATTGACTTTGACGAATTTGGCAGAAAATGCGTTTGTGCTTAAGTTTACCACTCTTAGCTTTCTGGTTGTATCCTCTGAGAAATACTCGATATATATATATATATATATATATATATATATATATATATATATATATATATATATATATATATATATATATATATATATATATATATATATATATATATATATATATATATATATATATATATATATATATATATATATATATATATATATATATATATATATATATATATATATATATATATATATATATATATATATATATACTTTCGCCATCACACTTACAGTCAGAACTCAATTAAAGCAATAAAAGATGTTGGAGGTGACCAACATTGGAAATACTAATGCTACATACAGACTTACCATGGGGGAAGGAAGTAGCTTTCCCGAGGCGATGAGATTACCCCCTATTGGGTATATTGGGTGTCAAAGGCACTTCCATCTTACTCCTGTACTCAATGGTACGCACCATTTCGCGCACATCTCCACATTCTTCTACACATCGGAGTAGGCTCTCCTTTACACCAAAAAATTCTATTACAGACACACATCCTTTTAAAAAAATAATAATTATGGTCTCAACAACAGTATCCTCGGAGAAGCCTCGAGGGGCGGCTTCCAAAAATAACCCCTCATCCACCCCTTTCCCCGTCACCACTTGGGAGTTGGTGGCCTCCGTGTTGATAGGGTTGGCGCCACCAGGACTCTGTAGCAGGCTTGTCCTGATGCACGGTCTATTTTTTTCATTAATTTCTACAACATTCGGGATCTTCAATCCAATATTCACTTTGTTGAACATCAAATCTCTTCTTCTAGACCTAACCTTCTGTTCTTGACCGAAACTCAGGTGCTTGAGCATTCTGACAGCAAACCCAACTGTGTTTCCTCATACTGTCGCTATCCTAAATATTCAGCCAAAGGAGGAGGAGGTGCGTACGTGAGCTACGATGTTGTTTGTTCTTGTGTCTGTAATTTGGAGTCTTCCGAATTTTCCACATTGTGGTTTAACCTCTCTTGCCATTCTACGACTAAATTCATTTGTTTTGTATATTTATCTCCTAATTCTACTGACTATCCTAAATTCTTCGACTATCTAAACACCATTATAGAGAATATTCTTTCTTCTTCTTTCTCTGATATCATCATATTAGGTGATTTCAATGTTCACCACCGCCAATGGCTTTCTCATACCTTTCATGATACAGCCGGTGAACGCACCTTCTATTTCGCTTTCCAAAACGACATTGAGCAGTTGTTGCAGCTTCCTACTCGTATCCCTGATCGTCTTGGAGATGAACTCAACATTCTATGCCTTTTCTAACTTCTAATCCTTCTCCTTATACTGTCAAACTCTATCCACCTCTGGGTTCCTCCGATCACCTTCTTGTATCTGTATCCTCTTCTATTTTTCAAGTCTTCCTCAAGAAAAACCCCTCCTAGTGTGAGGAAACGTTTGTGACATTTCGATGCCACAAGCTGGTCTGACTTGCGGTCGTACTTCTTTAATTTCCCAAGGAATGATTATTACTTCCGTGAGAGGGGTCCCTCGAAGTGTGCCGAGCGCAATACTGAGGTGATTCTCTCTGACATGGAGGTGTTCATTCCATATTCTTTCCCTTCTACTAAGCCTAACAAACCTTGGTTTAAATCTGGTTGTTCTCGTGCTATTCACCGCAGCTAGGGATTACCGTCGTCTCCAAACTCCAAAAACTTATTCAACGTATATTTCATCCCGGAATCGTGCAACATTCTTCGTAACACTAAAAACTCTTTCTCCGTAGAAAATGCAATAATTTTTTTCTTCATGCTCTTTCTGGCATTTTGCAAAAAATTCAACTCTGACTTTGCTTCTTCCTCTTTCCCTCCTGTAGTATCAGCTGACGGTACAACTGCTGTTTTTCCTTCCTCTAGAGCTGAATTCTTCGCTCAAACTTTTGCCTCTAATTCAACCTTAGACGATTCCGGAGCTATTTCTCCTCCTTCAACTCTCTTCAACTCATTTATGCCTAAAATTATAATTTCTTCTACAGATGTCATTTCTGCTCTCTCTGAGCTTAACACTAAGAAGGTGTAGGATCCTGATGATATCCCTCCTGTGGCTCTCAAAACTTGACTTGTGCTTCCGAGCTTTCACCCCGCCTTAGTAAACTATTTCATCTGTCTTTCTACTTCAGTCTTCCCTTCTTGCTGGAAACGTGCGCTCATTCAGGCTGTGCCGAAGAAGGGGAACCCCTTTCAACCCTCCAACTACCGTCCCATTTCTTTAACATCTATTCTTTCTAAAGTTTTCGAATCTATCCTTAACAGGAAGATTTGGAAACATCTCAATTCTTTAAATCTTATTTATGATCGCCAGTATGGCTTTCGTAAGAAACGCTCTACGGGTGATCTTCTTTCCCTTCTCTCTGAATCTTGGTCTTCCGCTCTTCGGCATTTCGGTGAATTTTTTGCCGTCGCTTTGGGCATATCAAAAGCCATCGATAGAATCTGGCACAAAGCTTTAATTTCTAAACTTTCCTCTTTCGGAATCTATCCTTCTCTCTGTAGTCTTCTCACTGATTTTCTTTCCGGTCGTTCTATAGCTGCTGTTGTAAACGGCCATAGTTCTTCCTTTAAATTTATTAAGAATGGCGTTCCTCAGGGTTCTGTTCTATCCACAACGCTTTTTCTACTTTTCATTAATGACCACTCTATAACTTCATCACCTATCCGCCCCTATGCTGATGACTTCACCCTTCATGACTCCTTTCAGTTTGACAGTTAATCGACCCTAGAATGGTGGCCTTGGAGCAACTGACCATTCATCTTTATTGTATTTCAAATTGGGTCAGAGAAAACATTGTAGTTTTCAATGCCTGAAAAACTCAGTTCCTCCATATCTCTACTCGACACAACCTTCCTCACATCTAAACATCTTCGAAAATACACAACTCAAGCCTTCATATGTCCTTAATATTTTCGGTGTTTCTTTCTCTTGTGGTCTTTCTTGGAAGGATCACATTACTTCTCTTTCTAAACAAGCCTCTAAGATGTTGGGTGTTACTGAGGTGCCTTCGTGAATTTTTTACGACACCCCAGTTCCTTGCTGTTTATAGAGGTGTTGTTCATCCCTATATGGAGACCGCCTCACACATCTAGGTTGGTTCCACTCATACAGCTCCCCTTGACAAGGTGGACTCTAGGGCTTTTCGTCTTATCAAACCTCCTGCTCTAACTAATTCTCTCCAATCTCTTTCTGCTCATCGAACTGTTGCGTTACTCTCTCAATACTATTGCTATTATAATGGACACTGCTCTTCTGAACTCTCTCTTCGCATACCTCCTCCATTGAGTAGGGCTCGTGCGACACGCCTTTCTACACAGTCTCATCCTTACTCAGTCTAACTCTCTGATCCCTGACTTAACCGCCATGCTTAGTCTCACATGCACTCTACAGGGAAAGTCTGGAACACACTTCCCTTTATCTGTTTTCTCAACTTCCTTTGACTTGCACACTTTCAAACGCCGTGTATCGGGACATGTCGTCGTTCAGCTACTGGGTTCTGGAATTGCCCCAACTCTGGTAGAAATTAGCTGGCCTCTTGCCTTTGCCCATCAGAGGAGACATAAAAAAAACACCCCTTTTTATTACAGTTACTTTTGGCCTTTACTAAAATACATTTCAACATATATTTTCCTGGGTTCTTTTTCATATGATTCGAAATTTAGGTATTCCATGCACAAGATGCAACAAAAAATTGTGCAATTCATATCACTGGACACTACTGTCCCTCCTAATAGTTGACTAGAACATTCGAAACAAATACAATAGAAACTAAACTTCCTTTATATTTTTTTTTTTTTTTTTTTTTTTTTTTACGGCGTTCAACACTGAAGTTGAAAATTAACTAACTTATCTGTTAAATCTTTGATCATTTCAATAAATTTCCCATTTCGTATGAACGGCTTCAAGTTTCCCTAACATCAATTCAGGTGAAAAAATAACGATTTCTTAATACAAATTAAGACTTTTAAAACATTTTGCCCTTTATAAACTACACAGGTAAGCCATTCTTAAATAAAT
>SEYY01012253.1:222500-235000 GCA_009176605.1 Armadillidium nasatum | reverse complement strand
GGAGCTGAAGAAGGAAGGTTTTCTCCCGACGACTTAAAACCTTGTAAGGCCCCAAATATCGAGCTTGCAGCGGAGCTCGATGAGCGTCGAGGCGTACGAAAACATGTGTACATGTTGCGAGGTCTTTCGGAATGAAAGAGTGTATGGAAGTGTGAGGGCGTGGAACAGAAGGTTTCCACGAAGCAGAACACTGACGGAGGCGAGAGAGATAAGTGTAAGGGTCGGAAGACGCAGGAGAAACCGAAGGGTCAAAAAATTCCCCTGGAAGACGAAGAGGAGAACCGTAAACCAATTCGGCAGAAGTACACTGGAGGTCCTCTTTCATCGCAGAGCGAATCCCGAGGAGTACGAAAGGCAGTGCCTCAGTCCAATGTTCCGAGCGAGGATGAGCGGCCAGAGAAGCCTTGAGTTGCCGATGAAAGCGCTCCACCATACCATTAGCAGCAGGATGGTAAGCAGAAGTTCGAATGCGAGAAGTGCCGAGAAGAGACATAAAATCACGCCAAAGAAATGACTCGAACTGACGACCCTGGTCAGTTGTGATTGTCTCCGGCACACCATAACGAGAGACCCAGTGAGCTAAGAAGGCCTTAGCAACTGTTTCTGCAGTTATGTTGGGGATAGGAATAGCCTCCGGCCAGCGAGTGAAACGGTCGACGCAGGTGAGAAGGTAAGAGCAACCATCTGAGGGAGGAATAGGACCGACCAAGTCAACGTGAACATGTTGAAAACGCTCACCTGGAGGCAGAAACTCACCAAGGGGAGCCTTGGTGTGACGATGGACCTTGGTCCTCTGGCAGGAGAGGCAAGCGCGTGCCCAAGTCTTGAGATCACTCTGCATGTTCGGCCATACAAAACGTGAAGCAACCAGCTTCTGTGTGGCCGAAATCCCTGGATGGGCGAGGTCATGCAATGAGTGGAAGACCTGTTTCCTGAAGGAGGAAGGGACCAATGGTCGAGGAGAACCTGTAGAAGTATCACAGACGAGTGGTCGAGCAATACCAGGCAGGTGAAGAGATTGAAGAGAAAGAGAAGTAAAATCAGGAAGAGAGATGTCCTCTGACTCCTGTGCAGCTGCCATGCCCTCGAAATCTACCGGGGATAGAGAAGAACTTGCGTTAATCTCTATCCGAGAGAGAGCATCAGCAGTGTGGTTGTCGATGCCGTGAATATGCCGGATGTCAGTGGTGAACTGAGAGACATATTCCAGATGGCGCGCTTCTCGAGGAGAATGACGTTCATTACGAGACTGCATAGCGAAGATGAGAGGCTTATGATCAGTCAAAATGTGAAAAGAACGTCCCTCGAGAAAATAGCGGAAGTGTTTGGTAGCCAAATACATGGCCAAAAGTTCCCTACTGAAGGCACTGTACCGTGTCTCAGCAGGTTGAAGTTTTTTAGAAAAGAAGGCAAGAGGCACCCACATCTCATTCTGGTATTGCTGCAGGACACCCCCGACGGCAAAATCGGAAGCATCTACCTGAAGGCGAGTGGGAGCAGACTCCTGCGGAAAGACGAGAAGAGTAGCTTCAGCGAGAGCAGACTTTGCGTCAGAGAAAGCCTGCCGAGCAGCATCCGACCAAGTGACCTTGGTAGATTGACCCCTCTTTTTCCCCTTCAGCAGAGAAGTAAGAGGTGTAAGGAGAGCTGCAGCCGAAGGAATGAAAGCGATGATAAAAGGTTATCATGCCAAGAAATTGTCGAAGTTGACGCTGTGTTTCAGGAAGAGGAAACTGGCGAATGGCAGAAACCTTATCCTGAAGAGGAAAAACTCCTGAAGGTGAAATAGTGTGCCCTAAGAAGGTAAGTGATGGAACACCTAAGACACACTTGTCAGGGTTCACCCTGATGCCAAATTCCTGCAGCCTGGTGAAAACAGCCTGCAGGTGAGACTTGTGGAGCTCAGGAGAGGAGCTGGCAATGAGGAGGTCGTCGAGGATATGCCCAGCAGAAAGGAAGACCGCGGAGCACAGAGTCCATAAAGCGCTGGAAGGTCTGTGCCGCGTTCCTGAGGCCGTAGGGCATGCGGGTATACTCAAACAACCCGAAGGGAGTAGTGATGGCAGTTTTAGGAATATCCTCCGGAGCCACAGGGATCTGGTGGTAATGCGCGCACCAAATCCACTTTGGAGAATATTGTACTGCCGTGCAGATGGGAGGTAAAGTCCTGAATGTGTGGCAGAGAGTATCTGTCAGGCACAGTCGCAGCATTCAGGGCACGATAGTCCCCACAGGGCCTCCAGTCACCTGGAGTAGCCTTGGGAACCAAATGAAGAGGAGAGGACCATGCTGATTTCGAAGGGCGAATAATGCCGAGTTCAAGCATGTGGTCAAACTCAGCACGAGCAACCTTAAGCCTCTCAGGAGCGAGCCTTCGAGGACGAGCGAAAACAGGGGAGCCGGAGGTCTCAATGTGGTGCTGCACATTGTGCTTGACCGGGGCTTCTGAAGAGCAAGGCTTAAGGAGTGAGGGAAAATCCTGAGAAAGCATGGTAGAAAACTCAGAAGAAGTAGAAGGTGAAGAAGGTAACACCGAAGAAATGCTGAAGTGTGGAGTCGAAAATAAACATCCCTGAGCAGAGAGGGAAGTGCAGTTGTCAATCAAGCGCCTGTGGCGCAGATCCACAACTAACCCGAAGTGGGACAGGAAATCTGCCCCTAGAATGGGTTGGGAGACCTCAGCAATTGTGAAGATCCAACGGAAACACCGTCGAAGACCTAAATCCAAGGTTAAACTTTTTTCGCCATGCGTCGCAATGGCAGAGCCATTGGCAGCAAACAAAGAAGGACCAAGGAAAGAGGTGGAAGAAGAAATAGAAGTGTAAGCCTTCGGCAGGAGGGAAAGTTCGGCTCCTGTGTCGACAAGATAATTGAGACCTGATAAAGGGTCAAAAATCCGAAGAAGGCGTTGCTGTGAAGGGTGGGAAGCAGGGCCAGTGTCAGCTACAGCTATCACCGACTGGCCGGAAGGTTTCCCTGGTAAGTGCAAGGCTTATTGCACTTAAGAGCGCGATCTCCAAATGTGCTATGATAATAGCACAAAGGAGAGTCCCTTCTGAGAGAAGGAGATGGAGCACGACCGTGAGGAGCACCTGAACGAGCAGAAGGGGTAGAAGAGCGAGAGCGGTTAGAAGAAGCGATGGAAATAATGAGAGCGTTGAGAGAGGTTTGGAGTGCATCCATCTTGGACTCCAAACAAGCCACGCGAGTGTGTAAGTCCTGTGCCAGACCTGAAGAAGGAAGTGTAGAAGTAGAAGCGATAGTAGAAGGTGTGAAAGTAGGTGCAAGAGGTAAAGAGACAGCAGGAGGTGCAGAAGAAGTCGCAGAGGAAATAGAAACCTGGGAAGGATTGATAGTGCGGAGGATCCTATCCGCGATAGCAGCAACCTCCTGAAGGGGTGTAGAAGGAGAAGTAACCGCCAGTATCCCCTGGGCATCTGCCGGCAACTTCTTCAGGAAGAGCTCTCGGATGAGAAGGGCCTCAGTGTCGGACGGCGCTGACCCTAATTGGCTCAACAAATGAGCCATGAGCTGACTTGGAGTGCGGGCTCCAAGCGGTTCACGACTCAAAAGTTGTCCAATTCTCTCTTCCCGAGAAGGTGCCACCCTATTCAACAGCTCTGTCTTGATGGCTGTGAACGGATCAGGAGACAATCGGACTGTAGGGAGAACATCCTTGACTTGACGCAGAACCTCTGGGGGCAGAAGAGGTACAAGGGCTCGAAACTTAGTATCAGAGGTATATGATACTGGGAAAATGGTCTCCAACTGGAGAAGCCAAAGCTCTACATCCCCTGGGATGTAGTGAGGAAGAAAAATTGCAGGTTGGGATGCAGCAGGCGCGGGGTTATCGTTAACCGACATTATAACGTACAATAATTATAGATATATATATATATATATATATATAAAATAATATATATAATATATATATATATATATATATATATATATATATATATATATATATATATATATATATATATATATAATATATATAATATATATATATATATATATATAAAAGATAAAAATATAGAATAAAATAAATGTTATGAAAAATGGTTAATAATAATAATAAATAAAGATATGAATATGGAAATATGTAAAATATATATATGCGATAAAAAATAAAATAATAAAAAATAATAAATTAAAGAAATATATATAAAAAATTCCCACTAGACAGGGTTCCAATGTTGAAGCTTCTGTGCTCCTGCTTCTTCCAATCCAGAATCACCACTCCTAGGGTGACCACTTTATGGTTGGTGGTTGATGGTTGAAGTAGGAAAATAATGAAGGCTGGATGGTTTTCTTAATTTTATTACATAAAATATTGACTCTGGATGGTATAACAAGAACAAGAACCCTACCTAGTGTCAGCCTGGTAATACCCAGAGAAGGAAGCAGACTTCACTGATGACTGGTATTTATCCTGCAGTGTATATGTTCAAGCAGCACCTTCTGATGTGATTAAGGATACCCTGAAGAACACTGTGCTGGTAAACAAAATATTGCTTGAGTTGCAATATTAGTGATGATGTATGATACACTGTAATGTCTGTAAACACAAGTTGATGTTATAAAAGACGAAGTTGATTACAGTAGCGATAAAATATGAATAATACACGATGATCACATAAAAAAGAAGTCAGTAGAAAAAAGGCGCTAGTCTAAATGCCACGTCCGCAAAGTATAAAAAAGAAGAGGAAAAACCACAGTATAAAAATATGGTAGAGTGCGGGAAGCTTATTGCTATATATATATATATATATATATATATATATATATATATATATATATAATATAATATATATATATATATATATATATATATAAACTAGAGCCTGAAAGAGGAAGGGTGGCTATCCCTTCGAAAGTCTTGCTCCAAATTGTTATTGAGTTTCGTTTTTATTTCCTATGGTTTTTTTTCTGCCTAAAATTTTACACGGTTATAGTGTTTATATATATATATATATATATATATATATATATTATATATATATATATATATATATATATATATATATATATATATATATATATATATTATATATATATGAGAAAAATTGTCTTCAACTTAGGAATAGAACCCACTGACAACAGCGTCGTCGGTGGACAATTTACATAATAAAAATAAGACATAGAGAACAATTTTCAAGATCTTCAATATCGCTGTAGCAACTCTTCACTTGTTAGAATTCATAGAAGGATCCTTGGGACTCCTACGGGGGTCACATGGCATTCTGTACTGCTAAAGTGATATCAAAGCAGTGCTTGAAGATAGGCATTCGATGTAGCATTTATTAAACTTTTTATATTTATGTATATATTCAGGCAGCCAATTTTCACCTTATATTTATAATGAACCGAAAATTTTGGATCAATTTTACATCCAGATTGAAGCGCCTTCAATTATACTTGGTTTGTGAGGCAATTTTACTATAGCTAAGATGCATGAGAAGAAGTATGTTTAAAGGACTCTGATACTAGTATACAAATCGCAAGTTTCTTACATTGCTTACACTATAGGGGAACTTCTATTAAACATACTCTTTCTTCTTTCTGTTATTGATACGCTGGCTAAACTAGAGCGAGCTGCAGGAGTCCAGTTTTGCAATGAAGTCGTATTAATCCAGCAAATTTGTATTCAAAATATTTGTTGTTTTATGTACTGGTGATGATTGTTTACGTCTAAAAAAGTAAAGCAGAGAGGCTGTTGAATTCGTCCCTTTAATAATAATAATAATAATAATAATAATAATAATTCGCAAAACTTTATTCAGGAAATGGTACATTTACAGTTTTTAAGTTTAAAAGTAGGTCCTATACTACTAAATTCAATAATAATAGTAATAATAATAATATTGTGACTGTCCAGTTCTTTGTGGTTTCCTTTGAGCCCCAATGTTTAATACATATATATACTTTTAATTTATTTAATAATTACAAATTATAGTAAGTTACTACTAAAGAAACAAAACTCTAGAAATATTAATTATGCAAGTAACAATAACAGAGACGTTACTTATGATGTTTACTGCAATAATACTAGTAATAATAATAGCAAGATGATGTTTACTTCAATAAAAATGAAAATAATAATAAAAATTATAAAAATACTAATTATATTAACAGTTAAAATAACTAATTTTACTAACAATCATAATAATAGTAATAATACTCACAATAAAAGCTATCAACTATCGATCGCAATAACTCTTAATTTTAAAGCTGTGGAATAAATTCTTATCTCGATTAGGAAATATACGTATTACGCCTTATTTTATCTTTTAGAGATTCATTAGTTATTCTATCAATGAACTCATTTTAAATTTACATTATGGATTCAGAGAACGCCTATATCAGTGCATATTGGGGAAATGCGTACACGATAAATTGTTTGTAGTGTACACATAAAATAAATTTTTTCTATATACCAAACACCTTCAGGGCCTGTTGTAGTGGCAATATAGTACATAAGAAGTTAAGCAATATATATATAATATATATATATATATATATATATATATATATATATATATATATATATATATATATATATATATATATATATATATATATATATATATATATATATATATATATTATATATATATATATATATATATATATATTTTTTTTTTATTATTTCTCCTCTGGTGGGCAAAGGCCAGAGGCCTACCAATGTTCCACCAGAGTTGGGAGGAAAGTCGGAAACATGGTCAAATTAAAGGCCGACATCACCTGATACACGGCGTTTAAAGGTGCCTAAGTCATAGGAAGTTGGGAAAATAGATGAAGGAAGTGTGTTCCAGACTTTACCAGTAGAGTACATGTAAGATTGAGCATAGCGGTTAAGTCTGGGGTCATAGAGTTGGACAGAGAAAGGATGAGACTGTGTAGAAAGACGAGTCGCACGAACCCTTCTTAATGGAGGAGGTATGCGACGAGAGAGTTCAGAAGAGCAGTGTCCATTGTAATAGCGATAGTATAGAGAGAGTGACGCAATATTTCGATGGGCAGAAAGAGATTGGAGTGAATTAGTGAGAGCAGGAAAATTGATAAGGCGAAAAGCTCTAGACTCCACCTTTTCCAGGAGAGCTGTGTGTGTGGAACCACCCCAGATGTGTGACGCATACTCCATACAGGGGCGAACAACACCCCTATACAGAGCAAGCAACTGGGGTGGAGTGAAGAAATACTGAAGGCGCCTCAGAACACCCAACCTCTTAGAAGCTTGTTTAGAAAGAGAGGTAATGTGATCTTTCCAAGAAAGATCACGAGAAAAAGAAACACCGAGAATATTAAGGAGAGATGAAGGTTTGAGTTGCGTGTTTTCGAAGAAGATATCGTAGCTGTGTGGAAGATTGTGTCGAGTAGAGAGATGGAGGAATTGAGTTTTTGAGGCATTGAAAACGACCATGTTTTCTTTGCCCCAATTTGAAATGAGATAGATCAGAGGTTAGTTGCTCCAAGGCCACCCTCCTTGCCTCTATTAACTGTTGCTGGGAGGGGCGTCTTTCAAAATGAAAAGAGTAATGAAGGGTGGAGTCATCAGCATAGGAGTGGATAGGAGATGAAGTAATAGAGAGGTCATTGATGAAAAGCAGAAAAAGTGTTGGGGATAGGACAGATCCTTGAGGAACACTACTATTAAAAGATTTATAGGATGAACGGTGGCCGTCTACAACAGCTGCTATAGAACGACCGGAAAGGAAATCAGAGAGAAGGATAGATTCCGAAAGAGGGAAGTTTGGAAATCAAAGCTTTGTGCCAGACTCTATCGAAAGCTTTCGATATGTCCAGCACCACAGCAAAAGATTCACCGAAATGCCGAAGAGCATATATATATATATATATATATATATATATATATATATATATATATATATATATATATATATATATATATATATATATATATATATATATATATATATATATATATATATATATATATATATATATATATATATTAATATTGTGTGCGTGTGTGCGCGCGCGCGCTCGGTGGGTCAAAATATAATGGGAACTTTTTAAATTACGAGCATGTCTTACGTTACGTTCATGGAGCTTTCCGTATGTGCTTACGTTTGTCGAGTCACGCATGATTTGTCAGTTTTGAAGGTTAAAAAATGTGTCTGATCCAATTCTAAACTGTGATTACTGTTTTCATATGTGCCGGAATGTCTCAATTTGAGGAACGGCCAAAGGGCAAACATCTAATTTGTGCGCGACTAAGAAAGAAATTTACAGGAACATTTTGCACAAATATATATACTAACGTATATACAGTGGGTCAGTTTTACTATGCATTTAGTATATTACAAAGAAGTCTATGGTGATGACGCATCATGAACGCTGGTGTACACGTTACAAAAGCTTCAAAAAAATAGATCCGAATCTTTGGAGGATTATAGTCTCCCCAGAATGGGCGGAGGGGTAACCACGTAAGTGGGGAATAGTCGTAATTTAAAAACCCTGTACAGACATTCTTTATCGCCTTCGCGATGCAATTAGGTGAAAATGCCTGGAGCTGTGACAATGAGAATTGGGTATTGCACTATGACGGTGCTTTGGCTCGTCGATCATTTCTTGTCATTCAGTATTTGGCAAAATTCCAAGTAACTGATCAGTTTGCAGATCAGGTTTGCTTTGCTTTGCTATGCTGACGGTGTATAATCAACGATGGCCTAAAGGACTGTTTTAAACAGTAGTACGGTGGTGGGCAGAAATGTTATAATCGAAGGATGTTACTTTGAAGGTGAAGTCGGTTAGCATCACTTTCATATATATTAGTGATGGGATAATTAAGAATTTTTTGACGATAACGATGACATTGAAAGTATATTTCAAAAAATCCATTATTTTAATAAATTTAACAATTTGATAAGGAATTCTTCTTTGTTCAAGTGTGTAAAAACATGTAATTTTTATAGTATAATAGTATCTTCAGAATATTAATTTTAGAAATTTAAATATGCGAGAACATGGACAGATATGCAAAATTCTTTTACTTTAAATTCGCAGCCCCTTTTAAATTGTGATGCAGAAACAATATTTTCTCTTTTCTGGGGTAATTCGATTTCGTCTTGGTAAGTATATTAACAGCCTTTCACTATCAACAGAAGAGGATGGAGCAAAGATATTAGCCAACATATATAAATTAATCGGCAGCAAATTGACGATGACGATTAATCGTCCAATCATATATATATATATATATATATATATATATATATATATATATATATATATATATATATATATATATATATATATATATATATATATATATATATATATATATATATATATATATATATATATATATATATATATATATATATATATATATATATATATATATATATATATATATATATATATATATGATTGTGATATCCTTGAAAGAAAAAAAAAAAGTGATAAAAGTTTGTTTGCTAAACAGCCGAGGACCTTCTTTAAATAAGATTTGTAACAATTTATAATAATTACTTGCACCGTAAAAGATAACCCTGATATACACTTTCTTTTAATGGAAAACATTCTTAAAGTATAAAATTTTGTTAGTTGATCAGTACTATTACTACTACTTCTACACATTCTTATAGTATAAAATTTATAGTATAGTCCATCAGTACTACTACTATTTTTATCAAAATTAATAAGGTCACCACAACACCAATCAAAATATTTTGAAAATCCAAAAATTCTCTCAACAGTAAAGAAATAATAATGAAACGAACAGCGAAAATGTATATTATTAACTCATTGTATAAGGTAGAAGCAAAGAAAAACTGCCAATGAATTAGTAATGCAGTAAAATAATCTAATCAGATGTGTTAATTTACAGCATCTTAAATTTCATAGATACAACACTCTAAATCTAAAGATATGCAATTCTTAAATGCCTTGAGAAGATTTATAGTACTTGCATTATCTCTTATACCAGGATTTATGTTTAATCTTAATCATATGTCAGTGAACAAAATAACTACAAGGTTAAAAATAAAACTTAAGAAGAAATACCTTTATTTGGATCAAATACATAAATAAGTTGCATAATACCTAAGAGCCTGTACAAATTTTGTGTTAATTTGTATTTATGGCAGTTTAATACTTTATACATATGTACAACAGCACCTGCCAAGAGATTGTGTTTTAAGCATTTGCCACTGAATAACTATTATATATTACTACCATACCTTTATAAATTGAGCTTTAAATGGTCTAAATACAGTTAAGATGTTAGCGTATTGCCTTTATCCTAAATATAAAATTCATACACAAATTAGTTTATTCTTCATAATGGCCTATAATTACGCTGCCTTTGCAGAACCAACCATACCTTCAAGACCTTCTGTACTCATTGATTTTGGTCTTTCAATGGGCAAACCGAGAGCTCTGTCCCATATCAATGAAGCCAAACATCCCAAAGCTCTTGATACACCGAACAAAACTGTGTAGTAGCTCATTTCAGTCATTCCATAGTATTGGAGAAGAACACCAGAATGAGCATCAACATTGGGCCATGGGTTCTTTACTTTACCTAATTCAGTGAGTATTGGTGGAACTATGTTGTATATTTTGGCTACCAGCTGAAAAGAAAGAAAAATTTTTTTTTAGAAGTTTCCGAAATACGTATTATTAAAAAAAAAAATAAATAAAAAAATAATAATAATAATAATTTGACTACTATATTCACCTTGAAGAGTTTATCATCAGGTAAATGTTTCAAAGCAAATTCTCTTTGACAAGTGTAGCGAGGATCGGTTTTCCTTAGTACAGCATGGCCATATCCTGGCACAACTTGACCTGATTTAAGTGTTTTCCAAATAAATTCCTTTAAATTTTCCTCTGATATGTCATCGCCAACTTCTTTACGTAGTTTTGTCAGCCACATAAGAACCTATTTAAAAAAAAAAAACAAAACATATATATATATATATATATATATATATATATATATATATATATATATATATATAATATATATATATATATATATTATATATATATATATATATATATATATATATATATATATATATATATATATATTATTTTTTTTATTTAACTTGCCTCCTGGTTAGCAAGTCCATGGAGAGGTCCTGCTAATCCATTCATTCCAGCAGCAAATGAAAGGTAAGGATCAGAAAGGGCAGAACCAACCAAATGACACGTATGAGCAGAGACGTTGCCACCCTCATGATCACTGTGAATGACAAACGATAAAATTAAATTTAAAATATAATTGAAATATTTTGCAAAACCATTTATAAGTGCAATTTCATATTACGAATTCTCCTACTTATATAAATAATAAAAATAAAGATATTTACAAACAGTAACTAGTTCAATTAAATACATACACACACAAAATTGGCAATTAACTCATCTTTTCCATTCCCAACCTCCCTTAGATGCTTCTTCTACGCATTCAGTTGGATATACTCTTCGTTTATTCCATATATTCTTCCCAACTTCTGCAACTACTACTTCATTCGTTAGTACACCTCAATCAACTTCCTAATTCAAACTTACCTCTATTTTATAACTCTTAAAATTTAAATTCTAACATTCAATGCCTTTTTCATTTGTCTTTTTTTTCACTTTGCCTTGCCTCTCCATATTTCTCCCTCCATATATTCACCTTTATGCACCTAAAGTTTACATTTAATAATTATAATTAATTAGCACCAACATACCTGTGTATGGTTAAGTATAATCTCATAAGTTCAGTAAACTGAGGGTCATCATAACCTAACATTGCTGTAAAGTTGGCTGACCAATCCTTTTCTGAGTCAATAGCACCAATGCTCGTTCCATCACGGTAGAGATTCCGATAGATAGTTGCAGCAACAGTTGGCAATTTGGCTATTAAGTTTAGGGAATCTTCGAAACAGTACTGCATATTTATATATATATATATATATATATATATATATATATATATATATATATATATATATATATATATATATATATATATATATATATATATATATATATATATATATATATATATATATATATATATATATATATATAAAATAGGGATGGAGCGATACCAAAATTTTTACCGATACCGATACCTAAAAATTTACCGGTACCGATACCCGAAAATATACCAATACTTTATCCATTCAAATACCGAAATTTTTACCAATACCGATAATGATACTTCACTCCATCCCTAATATATAACCTTCAAAAATTTTAAATATCATTTACATTAAAATAAGATTTACTTTTCTGGTTGAACCACCGTGTCATACGACTGAGAATCATCATATTCTGTGCTTACTTACCATTGAGCTATCCTCTAAAGCCAAAAATTTAGTGACAAGTGAAAGGGTTCAACCTTAGAGATGACACATCCTTTAATATTTTCAATAAGTGATATATATATATATATATATATATATATATATATATATATATATATATATATATATATATATATATATATATATATATATATATATATATAT
>SEYY01012253.1:215000-220000 GCA_009176605.1 Armadillidium nasatum | reverse complement strand
TATCATAACGAATGTTAACGTCTAAACAAATGAAGCATTGCATGTATAAGTTGTTTTTTTTTCATTTTTTTAAATATATTCCAGTCATACAGCCATCAGTTATGATATTCTACTACAATGTCTACATGAGAAACTTTTAAATAAATGTGTCTTGATACGCTTTCCCATGAGTCACTACTAACTTTAAAAAATTGGGATGTTGACATTTAAATGCCCAGCATTTTGAACCAATAGGATTATTTGATGGAGAATATAGGCAATATTCTTAAAGGAATATTCAATAAATCTTTCAAAAACTGAAAAATGCCCTGGCAACAGTGTATTCAATAGAGGTAAGAACTTTGAAGTAGGATAAGTTATAATATAATGAGTGAGTGTGCTCCATCATGCATGAGTTAAGTTTCCAACTTGGTACTTCTAAGACACTACACTAATATATTTGAAAGGTTGTTTCTTTTCAAGAAGAGATATGTACACATTTCTAATATTTCTACAGAACTTTATATACAGGATGCAGCTTCTGATCTGCATGCTTATGTAGGCATTCAAAAGGGTATCTAAGCTAAACCATCTACTTTTCGCAAAACTTTTTAAAAACAAAATAATGGCTATTATTATAGCAATATTTTATTTTGAATATGGTTTCTAAATATTACTTACCATATCAACTGTAATCTCGCCAACTTTTGTTTCACCATGTTTCTTTCTGAAAGATTTCACCCTTTCTTGCATTACTGGAATTTTAGCTGCCACTACAGCTTTAAGATCAGTATTTTCAGTTGAATAATTACATCGATTAATAGTAGCCACAAGAGGAACACATATCTGGAATAATAATATAGATCTTTCAACTGAGAAGTGAAAGGAGGAAATAAGTCCTTACAAAATAAGAAAATCGTGTGGGGAAATCTGTTATTTAACTAGCAAAATAGGGTATAAAGATAAACTTAGATATTCAATATTTGGTTATCAAATGTTGCCAGAGTAGGCCCCTACTTACAGTAATTAACCAACTGTAAAATTATGTATTATTTTTGTACTTTGAATATTCTTCTAAAACTATAAATGTACATCAAACCACAACTACATCCAATTTTGAGAATGGTTAATATATACTAACATTTTACTCTCAATTCAAAAACTTAAAAAGTTACATAAGCATCAATAATAATTAACGCAAAGTTTTCAAACAAATTTTACATTTGAAATCAATGTTTTAGTAAAGAAATATTTTTAATGAAAAGAAAAAATTTCTCTACAGTTCATTAATGGTCCTTTCAAATTACAGTTGTTGCAAGCCATAATCCACTGATACAATCTAATATTTAAATGATTGGTGTGTCAATCATCATTTGTTTAATTAATAGTGTTCCATAATAAATTCTAATAATTTTGTACATCAGTTATATATTTTCAATGTATTGTTCTTTCAATGTCCTGTAAATTAAGCTTCTTTTGAAGTTTTATAACTTCTAAAATTATAATCCTTATATATATATATATATATATATATATATATATATATATATATATATATATATATATATATATATATATATATATATATATATATATATATATATATATATATATATATATATATATATAATTACAATAGCATATTATTTTCATGTGTGTGTTAAAAAATATACAAATCTAACAAGATCTATACACATCTGAAGAGCATGCATCAAACTGCCAACATAGTGACAGACCAGTAAATTTATTTTGAATATTAAAAATTTTACATAATTTGTAAGACCTTCCCATTTTGAACAATCATTTTTACAATAACTGCAAATTTTAACTAGCATGAGGTCTAAGGTGCTTATATATATATATATATATATATATATATATATATATATATATATATATATATATATATATATATATATATATATATATATATATATATATATATATATATATATAGGGTGAGTTGGGAGGAACGGACCAAACTCAAGGAGTGGATTGTACACAGGATGATAATGTAAAAAAGCACATATGTTCTTATCCAATTTACATTTGTTTTCATTTTATAGCGCGATGACAAACAAAATATCATTCATTAACATTTGGGTTATAATAGTATTATTTTAATAAATGTTCGAAAATACCACCATTGCCCTCTAAACATTTTTGGCTTCGCCTACAAAGGGTGGCTGTTGCTCTCCTGATTGCTTCATGTTTTCCTTTCATAAGGCCTGCAGCATTTTGAATAATGTCAAATTAGTGCATCCCAAGTGTCCACTTTTACTCTGTATATGTCAGTTTTGAACCAGTCCCATAAACAATAATCTAGCATTGTGATGTTTGGAGATCTTGGAAGCCAACTAATTGGACCACCACAACCAATCCAATGCTCTGGAAACCTTTCATCCAAATGTTGCTTGACCTGATGAGCGAAATGTGCGGGTACTCCATGTTAAAAGTACATATGCATTCGGATGTTTAGAGGAACATCCTTCAATAGTCCTTGTAATTTCATTTTGTAAAAATTTGAAATAGTGGTCTCCTGTGAGGCGACTCTCAAATATGAAAGGGTTAATTAAATACCAATCAACCATACCACACCACATGTTTACCGTAAACCTATGTTGAGTTTGGTTCATTCCTCCTGACTCACCCTGTATATACAAAAAAAAATTTCCAAAAATACTTTTTAAAAACAATAATTAAAAAAAAAAAATTTAACCTAATTAAAACAATTAAAAAACTGAAACAGAAAATAACAAATGAACACTAGCTTTCAAATCCATATCTAGACTTCCTTGTTCAAGCCAACTGATTAAAAAAAAACAACTACTTGCAAACTATCCCCCCCCCCCCAAAAAAAAAAAAAAAATAAATAAATTAAGGTTCCAAAAATTTAATATTTTTGATAGGTCATAACTTAGATCCTATTGATGATAGAGATGTGAAATAAATACAATTGGTGTAAAAAGGCATGATAAACAAAAGTTATTCTAAGCACTTTTTACCTATGCCTGATATTTTAAAAGTTAAACTAAACTTTAATAATGAAGGGCTGTTTCCCCCTTTGAGACCAATTGCTACAAATTTTTTTATTGATGTACAAAATGTTTTTCTTTTGTCATTTGTGCATAAAAGTATGAAATGAATCACTTGTGAATTTCAGTATTTAATGTTAATATGTTACTTTGAGTAACATGGTCTTAACATAACATGTTAAAATATTGTTTTATGATTATATTAATGTTTTTTTCCCCTGATCTTTGCTTAATTCAAGTACAAATATGTCTACAAACTATAAAAAATGTTGTTGCAATCCATTTTATGATCATAAGGAGGTCATATTAAAAAACTTGCATCCCATTCCAAAATATATATATTATTGAGAACATTGACAAAGTTTGGACTTCTTGCAAATGCATATGGTTGCCATGAATGCATGAATAAACTTCATAAGCATTACCAACTTACAAGTAAGGAAGGAGAAAGGAAGTGATTCATCTAATAAAAAATCAGTAACTGTTTCAGAAGAAAAAAGTACTTGATGAGGAAGCAGCACATGAACAGTGTTTTCTGAGCTTGAAGTTACACCAGTCAAATTGCTTAAGTATATACTGAAATAACAAATTAGGTTGGTCTGAAAGTGATAAATATCTTTCTACATTTACACTTTCTTGTAAATTTTTTGGAAATGTGTAAGTTAAATATCTCAAAGTCAGTATCAATATAATTTTGAAACGCAAATTGGAAGGTGTATTTTCAACATCTACTGATGATGCAGGATTATCAAAGTCAAAGAATAGTGAAAAAGATAGAAAGATGGAAAATAATCAATCATACACATATTCAATATACATTCAAAAATGTCTAATACTAGGAAACTGAGAAATTTATTTAAAATATAAGAAAACTGTTGCAATGCCAGTAGGATTTTCATCCTTTGCTTGTTTGAGGCCAAAGTGGTGTGTGATAGCTGGTCAAAAAGAAACCCATAAAGTTTGTGTTTGCACATTTCACCAGAATCCCAAGCTAATAACTACAAGTAGTGAAAAGAATTTAAATCACATTTTAATTGATAAGATAGTTTGTGACAAAAATTGTACCTGTTGACTTTGCTTAGAATTATTCATTGTTGTTCAAGATGCTGCCTAAATGTTTTATTACACAATTTGATCAGGTTACATTGCATCCCATAGTTATTTATTACTTGAATACTGACAGTAAGGTTAACCACAAAAGTTACTGTGTTATCAGTGATTTTCTTGAACATTCCACTACTCCAGTGTATACTTTCAATAAAGTTTTATGAACATAAAAAATTTCTCAATAAAAAAATTCTTTACTTTTCAGATGGTTGTAAGGCAAAATATAAAAAAACAGATTCAATTTAAGTAACTTATGTTATCATGAGTGATTTTAAAATTAAAGCAGAATGGAATTTCTTTGCAAGTAACCACAGGAAAAGTGTGTGTGAAATAATAGGGGCACAATTAAAAGAGCAGTTTCAAAAACAGTGACATACCACATTTGGCTCCAAAGTCATTTTGTCATTGACTGTAAAGATAAAATATAATAGGGGTAGATTTGTTAGTTGGGTAGCGTTAGATTTGATTAGGTCTAGTTAATTAGGTAAGGTTAGATTACATTAGGTCTGGGTAAGATATTTTAGGCTAATTTACATTATATATTAAATTAAATAACAGCTATTATAATTCCTTAGATGAAATTGAAAATATCACATGGAAGATCATGAGATTATCTGGCAGGACACTTGGCTAAGTTTATGTTGTCAATAGGTATGCATGAGAGGAAATATTTGTTTTTCTTTGAGGAATTGCTAAACACTTATTTCAAGTAAAGTGAGTTTAATATATATACACACACACAAAATATTGATATAACTATTTTGATGTTTCAAAAGTTTGGACAACTTTTCAACCTTTACCATATATATTAACCTGTAATAATCATTTGAAAATATAAATAAACAAATCATTTGGAAAAAATCTATGGAACTTCTTGTT